>PVHP010005730.1:0-63932 GCA_004024765.1 Zapus hudsonius
GTCTCTTTACTGTGAACCCTGTGTAATAAAAACACAAAGTATACATTTCCAACATATAAAGGCATAGAGTAAACATTTCCATTCCAAGAAGAAGGTAGAAACACAATAAGGAAAAACTGGACTAAAGCAAAACTGAAATGCAACAGGCAAAAAAATTCCTGCTGTTCCATATCGTTTCTAGGATTGCTGATGAAATTATTTGTTCTCCAAAAGTCTTGGGGAGATCTGTCTCTTCAGTTGTGGTGCCTATAGTCTTTCTTGTGAGCTGGATCCACTCTGGGCCTGCAGCTAAACTTGGCAGAGGTCCAATGATCCTATGATCCTGTCACCTCCAATGTCCTGGATTCTCCTTTAAAATGTAGGACTCACCTTTACAGTTTCTCTCAGTAGACTCTCAAGACATCTGTGCAGGGACTCTGCCTCACATTGCCTAGCTTCAGGAGGTCTCGGAAGCCACGTGGAAATATTCCACTATATCCTCCAACCTGTAGTACTCATGCTTCCAAAAACCAGTGCCATATAGATGATACTGCCAAGATCTGCAATCAGCTTGGAAAGGAATCTTGCCCCTCCCATCATGCCTTCTCCTTTGGAAAGAATTTGCATTCCTACTCTCTTGAGACTTTATAGCTTTGTCTTTCTTTCTCTGAGGGAATCTTTTCTTTTGTCTCAGCACAGAGTAGTAAGTTTGCCTTTAATAGTGGACATCTCCTTAAAAATTAGAGTTAACATGGCTGAGCTCTCTGAGCTGGCATGTTCAAGTTACCTCACATTAGTTTTCCTGCCAAAGTATACATGTTTTCATGTCTTTCTACTCTGCATTTTGCTGTCCTTCTCTGCAGATCCAAATAAGAAAAACTAAAAGATGTCATTCCACATACTCAAAGCTATTCATATGTGCCACCAATCATAGCAGTCAGTTACTTTTATTATTATCATCAATTTTACAAAGGCTATAGTCTTATTTTCCCTCTTTTAAATTTTACTTTTAAATTATGATTTATTCAAGTTCTCAGGGTACAGGCAGATGCAGTAGTTTCTTTGGCAGACTGTCACATGAACTGGTTCTAACACAGTTATTGATAGAGTCCTTTTTCCTCCCTGAAACCACATGCACCGAGACTCCACTGCCCCCATTTCTCTTGGCCTTCTTGTCTTCCAAATCCAACTAGAACAGTAAATACAACTCTGCTTATGGAGTTCTATGGTCTTTTGCATTCCTCTTGCAAACCAGTTCTACATGGTCAGGTTGATTGCAGCAATGATTCCACTCTTGGTACCAATGCTCTCTATCAGTTACTTTCTTGAGGTGGAGAACAAATTTAAGGAAGGAAAGAGTTTGTTTTGGATATGGTTCCAGGTAGATAGTAGAGACCATCATCACAGTGAAGGTAAGATAGGGTGGAGTAGGTAGCCCATATCACATTCAAGCAGAAAGAGGAATCAGGAGAGAATAGCAATAGAACTGCACAGCAAAGCTTCAAGGTCTCCCCCCCCCCGACCCCCCACTCCCAGTGACACACTTCCTCTAGCAAGGCCCTTCCTCCTAAGGGTTCTACATCTTTCTAAATAACTCCAATTTTCTGTGGATCAAATGTCCAGCACATGAGCCTATGGGGAGCATTTTGCATGCAAACTACCATAGTTGGTCATCAAATTCAGTTTCCAAAATTGTCTTATTGCTTCTCACATTTTCTAGCTTAATGTCCAAGGTACTTTTGCCTTTCTCTACTTTGAGTTATATAATTCATAAACAAAATTCCTTAGACATCCTGACTACATATCAATGCATTGAAAATTTGGCTCCATCTGTTCTTTGTGACATAAGAAGATAACCGGAGTTGAAGCTTATGCTTCCCCCAGATCATGCCATCCCATGTCAGTGAGGGGCAAGACTTACTAAATTGCCATTCATTTTCTACCATTTCAAACGGAGCATTTTGTTCACTGGTGTTTGTTTAATTTTCTATACATTTGATGGATTCTAGAGTTCCCAACATTCTTTTACTTAGTTCCTATTTGTTTATTTAGCATTCACTTAAGAATAGAATTGTTTTATTTCCATGTTTGTAATGTGGAACTTATCAAGGATAGAGATCTATGTAATCACCATCACAATCAGTATATAAAATAGTTAAAATTCACAACTATCCAATGACACCGAAAACTGCTTAATGTGTTCCCCTTTCACTCACCTTGTCTATTTCAATCCTAAGTCCAGGGTTCTGTGCTAATATAAAACAAGTACAAATAAAACACAGCATACCCACTGCTCTGTACTTTTCACTCTTTAATTATTTATACATCCTGAGTGACATTTAGTCTAGTATATGTATATATGTAATGTCTTAGTGAAAGCAAAGTCTTACTACCCTTACATATTTAACTGTTGCCATGAACACATACAAAAAAATGTATTTTACTAGGGCTTTCAAATAACATTACCATAGAGCTGTTTACATATAGGTCATTTCAAGTCTTGTACCATGACTGGATTCTCCATCTCAAAAGACTTGTACACTTGTGATTTTGTTGTCAAATTTTACCCCAATTTGTACTCCTACAGATGAAGTTAACCTTTGCATGCATTCACTAACAAGTGTCATACCCATGAGCCACAGGGAGACTTATGGAAGCAAATTGCTGCATATCTGTTTTATTTTCTGTTTTCTCAGTGTGATAAGCCTGGCACTTCTCCCTTTGTTTAGCCATTTGTTTGTATTTTCCTCAGGATTGCCATCTTGAATCCTCTGCCCATTTATATTTGATTGTTTGCCTCTTACACTGGTGTTTAGAAGATCTTTGTATATTGATGAAATTAGTCGTCCATCTGTTATATATTTTTTTAGTCAGCAACTCATATTTTTGCTTTATTTATGATATTTTGCCATCAGAAATTTCTAAATTTTATGTGCTTATGTTATTTATATTTCTGTTTTCCTCTCACGTGCATAGATGGGACATGTCTTTAGTTTCTTACAATATCCAATAATATTTTCTTTACTTTTATATTTCATCTTTGAAACTTTCATTAAGTTAGCTTTTCTGTGGTACAGAAAGTGAAGTCCAGATGTAACTTTATTGTCCTTCCCGAATGGATTGAGTTGTTGTGATGCATCTTAAGGAGAAATGCATTTTTTCTCATTCTTGTAAGATGTTAGTTTTATGAACTACTAAATTCCCATATGCATTCCTAGACCACTGCTCTGGGAGCTTGTTTGTCTCATTGTCAAACTGCTTTAGTTATTGAAATCGGCATGGAAGGACTAAAGATGATAGGGGTAGTCAAGCTTTATGATATTTTCTTTTTAGAAAAATCTCTTCATTCTCAAATACAATTTTATGTACTCTATACTAAGAACTAAATAGAAAGGATGAGGGAAACTTACCATGTGGTATGTAAGGGAAGGCATTTTCAAAGAGGTTTAACTAAGGAGGGAAGACTCACCCTGAAATTGGGTGGTATTACAGTCATCTTCTCTTTGCTGGGACAAACACCCAACCAGAAATAGCTCATGGAAGCAAAGGGCTTATTTCAGGCTTACAAAGTCCAGGGGAACACCACCAGTGGTTGAGGAAGCTGGCTCACTTCCACAGATCTAAGCACAGAGACCCCACCAACAGCCAGCACCCTAAAACTGCCAGCACCTAGAACAGACAAAACTCAAAATTGGCTCTGAACACATCTAGTCAGGCTGAAATTCAGATCCATCCTTAGTGACCTACCTCTTCCAGTGCAGGGCTCTGGAAGCCTGAGTCTATGGGGCCATATTTTCAAACCACCACAGGTGGTAACCTCACATGGGCTGGGATCCCTGCCTAAAGAAAAAGGAAGAGAGGAAAAAAAAAAGAAAAACTGAGCTGAGCTCCAGCATTCTTCTCTCCCTCTTTGCTTCTGGGGTGTGGATCACACCATCTGTCACAGTCAGCCACACTCCCTGCTGGGATGAATTGTCAAACAAGGTACAATTTGGGGGAGGAAAGTATTATTTATTGAAACTACAGACTGAGGGGAAGTTCTGTAACAGTGAAAGAGGCTGGCCCTCTTTCACAGGTCCAAGCAGAGAGAGAAACCCATCACCAATACCACACACAGAACAGCAAACAGGCAGGAACTAAGAAGAGAATTTCTTCCCCTTTATATAGCCTTAGGGTGGATCTTGCAGCCCTATCCCAGACTTAATGGCTTCCTGAGTTCTGGAATTTCCTTCCTGCACTGCCCACACAATAAAGAATGTTTAGTTCTAGCTTCTTTGAGCTTCCTTACATCTTGCCCCCTACTGAGAGGCTGCCTTCCTGTGACCATCCTCAGAGACCCACCCAAGATACTTGAAAGGCCAAGTTGACATCAAAACTTAACCATCACACCATCCCTACCACGATGATGGTCTGAACCCTCAAATGGAAACCAAAATAAACTCTTCCTTCTGTATATTGTTGCGTCAGACATTTTGACTCAACATTGAGTAAAGTAACTAATACAGACCACAAAGGAAGAAGTGAATAAATGGGAAGAAATAACATGTGCTTGACTAGGATGTTCTTACTGTAAAATTATGAGGTGTCTCTACATGATTAAATAATTACAACTTAATTCCAATCAATATACTGACTGGAAATTTCTTTTTTTAATTTAACTAATTAATGCTACTAAAATTCATTTTTGAAAATTTTTTTTCTTACTCATTATTCCTTTGAGAATATAAACCTATTAAGACATTTGAATTAAAGGCCTAATTAAATTTCTTAATTTTTTATTTCTTAAATAAGGTCCTTTCTGTGTTGGTTATATTCTCTTCATTATTGATTTTTTAGGATAGTAAACAAGGTGATGGGTTTCATCATGGCATCTTCATACATATGTACTATTATGCCATACTTGCTTTCTTCCAGTTATATAGCCAGAGTATATATTTATTTTATGCTTGCCAGCTGCTAAGAAAACCAGCATCTTCTCTTTCTTAGATGAGTCTTTTTCCTGACCTACAACTACGATATTTTGTTAAAACATCCAAAAGCCATTTGCTGCTCTACTTCTCCTTCCTATGTAAAGCCCAAACGTTATAAGCAAGAACTGCAGCTTTTATACTAAAATGTGTTGCCATTAAACGGCCTGAAGGTACAGTTTGTGTTCCTAGAAAAAAAAAGTACTCTTTTCTCCCAATATCTTGTTCTCATTTCCAATTCTCCACTTGATTTTTTTTTATTAGAGAAAGTATGATTGTAAGTCAATGTGTGTTCATATGAAGGAATGGATGGGGGAAGACAGAGATTGCAAAGAATGGGGGAAAGTATAACTCATGTGGTGCATGTGATTCCCTCTACAGACATGTGATAATGTGCTGAATGTTGAGAATGGGTTTCCATTTGTCTTCTGAGGTCTTTGCTTGCTCAGGCTTAGGAACTTTCATCATGAATGACTCACATGGAGGATGTTGGTATGTGTTCAGAGAGCTTGCCTGAAAATTAAGGGTCTGATATCTGAAATCATCCTGTGAGCAAATTTCAAAGCATTCAAGATTTACAAAAATTACAGAGGCTTATTTATTTATTTATTTATTTTGGTTTTTTGAATTGGGTCTCCTGATAGTTCAGACTGATCTGGAATTCACTATGTAGTCTCAGGTGGCCTTGGACCCATGGCAATCCTCCTACCTCTGCCTCCTGAGTGCTGGGACTAAAGGTGTGCACCACCATGCCCAGCTCCTTTTTTAAAAATATTTTATTTAAATATTTATTTACTTATTTATTTGAGAGAGAGCATGTATGCTACATAGATAATTGTTTAAAGTCAAGCAAGGAAGGGAAATTTGTATTTAGTATTTAATTCAGTTATTTCCTTATACATATTTTCTCTAAAGACTGTATGAATATTAATTTTTAAATGCATGTATACATCTTTCTATGGGTATTCTAAAGCTAGATTCCTCTCTCTCTTTCTTTCTCTCTCTCTTTCTCCCCTCCCTCCCTTTTCTGTCTCTCGCACACATTTCTATAGTTTTACTAATTTAAATATTTTTACTAAAGTTCCTTCTAAGTCCCAAAGTATTAGGCTTTAACTATTGTGATAATCATAGAACAATGTTCTTTTAATTGCTGTAATTAGCGAATAATCATTTCTCCTCAGTTGGAAAGATCTGGTCAAAATAGATCCTGATTAAGAAGTTTCAGATAATCATCAATTTCCCCCACTGAAAAAAATAACAAGGCCTTAAAAAAATCATTGCTTCGGCAAACATATTGTAGATGCATTGCTATGTGCAAAGAAAGAATTCATCAGTGATGGGTGAATTAAGAAAGGACCTGTGGTGGTCATGTTACTGTTAGGAAATGACTTGTTAGCCTTAGAATAGATACTAGCATTAAGGTGACAAAGAAGCTTAGTGATACATTTTGTTTAAAAAAAACATATTTTAAACCAACTTCTGAAAATAAGATTCTAAAAAAAAAGAGAGAGAAATGAGTACATTTATCTATGTTAAAATTAAGAACATCTATTCACCAAGCCAAAATTTTTAAGATTTCTGTCTATATTTCAAAATTGAGATGTGGCTTGATCCACGGCCATATATCAAAGCAACAACGAAGAAGAAGAAAAAAATACCTGTTGACGTCATGAGTTTTCCTCCCAGAGATACATGTGATTTTTTTTTTTTTATTGTTCATCATGAGTTACATTGTTTAGTGGGCGAACCATGAGTTGTTATCCCCAATACCCCGTTGCCCCCCTTCCCCATCCCCAGTCAGCTGGATATCCTCCTCCGTGGGCCTTCTGGATCAGTCTTTGTGGTAGGGGACCATGGATAGCTCAAGCCGGGCTCTCATGACCCAAGTGTGTTGTTACTGAGGGTTGCCAAGTCTCTGCTATTCTCCCCCACCTACATGTGATTTTTGATGTTACTTTAATTTTAAAATTAATATAGCTCAATCAATCTCTCTCAAATCTTCTGCTGCACCCCTTCTCGGTTCCAATTTTTGGCATAAGGAGGCCAAAAATTAATAAATTTGTAGAGAAACACAGAAACAGAAGAAATACTTTTCCTCAATGCTCACTCGTGCTGAACACTAAGCAAGAGGATATCCATACTTCTCAGGAAAGGACAGTGTAGAGCTATGAGTCATCTCGCTCTTCCTGTGGAAGACTCAGATAAAATGGGAACACTAGTTATTTAGGTGGACATGCATAAATGTTCTCCAGAGTAAAAATTGTCAGGATCCTGTACTGACACATCACATTTTAATCAAAGCTCTTTCTTGTTTTTACTTATTTGGCTTCCCCCAATTGCAGATTTGAATTCTTTAATTCTGAATACTTCTTAATTTCATTCACCATATATATGATTCACCATACATATACATATACTTATACATATATATTATAATTTATATATATGGTCAAGCTGAAGAAATTGCTTGGGATCTTGGTGCTTACTACACTAAATGCTAATTTTTTTTTAAATGCCCACTGCGGGACACTATGTCTCTCAAGTAGATGATTTAAATGTCATGTGACTTTGCTGCCCTCCTGTGGCTGCTCCTTAGGGGTCCCTAGATTTGGTTTAAGTCTCTGGGTTCCAGTGACCCTTACCTAGGTCACCTCATATTTCTAAGACAACTGATATTCACTATGTATGTATAACCCACCTAACATCTGATGACAACAGATGGACAGAATAAATAAATAACCAACAAAGATATTCTAAGCATTTCTTCTATTATTTGCCCCAGGAATTCAGAAACAATAGGAAAATAACACATCCGTTTTTGAAATTAGCAATACATATTTTCCCATTTTGGCTGTCCAGGTCTCCCTTATATTTGGAATGAGAATCTTTTGATGTTCTATTGCATAGTGTAGAAACTCTTGATATAAGAGGAAAGGTGAATACTTAAGCCTTTGTTCATCACGCAGTCTCAGTAATGACTACTCATTTGTACCATTGCAGCATGAGACCAACAACAGATATGCCACTGAATGTACAAAGCTGTGTTCCAATAAAGCTTTATTCACAAATTTTATGTGCAAAACTGTAAGTGTGGGCACTGCCTTTATTGACAGACCACTATTTATCAACTCTTACCTCAAGTGAATTCCTTTGATATCATTCTTGAAATAAATTTTTCTTTAAGTGGCATGACATTTAAAGTTCATTTGAAGTCAAATATATTATTTTGCAACATCCCTTCCATAATTGAATTTATTCAAATATTGGTACTTCCCAGTCCAAAATTTATGTCCACTGCTGTGTTCCCTAAATTGGTGAATGACTTCTTTGAGAGGTTTCTTTAACTATCTATCACATACACTATTACAGTCCATCTGTACCCATCAGGGTTCAAAAACTGTTCTCCAAAGGTCATCAGATCTGCCTTATCCAGGCACACAATACACTTCACTCCTTTTTTTGACAAATGCCAATGCAATAGCTATGAACTGCTTGTCTTGCTAATTTATCAAATGCATATTCTTTTAAATGTTTTTATTGAATACATATTCTTCAATAAGTCCCAATGTCTAGATTGGATTCCCACATAAGTTTCCTTATAAAATATCTTCAAGTGCATGTTCCTGTCCCTCTTCTTGCATGCATGTCTACATGTCTACACAATCATGCACAGCATTGTCCAATAACCTTCCAGTACCACTGACCTGATTTTCCTTTTCCTGGTCCAGTGGTTTCTTGATAATCAACACTCAGCTCCTGGTTAGAACACAAAAAATTTCCATGAGCATCATCCTAAAAACAAATAAATATAAACAACAGCAGCATTGTGCTTCTAGTGTTGCAAACATCTCTTCTTGGCACACTTGGTACCATACAAACTTCTTTCCACAGCACCCTACTCTCTGCACTCCAGGCTTCCCAAGGATTCCAATTTGAATACATATATTACTCTTTCAAAGATTGTCTTTTCTTTCTATCTTTTCTTTCTTATCAACTCATTTTTCTCTTTATCTTTTTATTCATACCCCTAACCTTTATTCATCAATAACTTTCGATGTTGAATGCAACAGCACTTTCTTCCTTCCATAGACTTTTCTCTTCCCTCTCTCAGCTTCATCGTAGTTGGTCTTTCACGTGTCTCCCACATAGTCTTTCACATCTCTATGAGTGTTCTTCACATCCCACAGTAATTCTTTCACCATTTGGGTTTCATCCATTAGGCTCTAAACTCCCTACAGGCAGAAGCAGAGTCTCTGGCTTTGTGGTCTTCATGTTCCTAGCACCATGCATTTTACATAGAAGGCAATCAACAAAGACACAGTCAATAAATGAACTGAGTATGTGAATATACTCGTGAATAGTCTATTTACAGACTGATGAACAAAATATGTTATACTCTGCTTAACATTCCCTAAGTAGTGCTATATCACCAGCAATGGTTAAACGCCAGAAAATAAATATAAAAAAAAAAAAGAGAAGGTGATGCCCCTCAGATTTCACTTAGCTTAACTGGCTTGTGCCAGAACTACCATCTCAACATCATCAATGTTTAAGGAAAAAGCATTGGGTGCTTTTGGAATCCAATAACGTAACAGCTTTTCCTACCCATGGCAGTATATGCAGAGGCCTCGACATCAACCACAGTGCTTCATCTAGTTGGCAAAGACTCAGTAAAACGATCCAAAGATCAGGCAACCTGCTGGATGTAACATGTTCAAGGCAGAGGTCATGGCCAAAATGCTGGCGACTCTCCCAAAGCCCTGGGTCCTCATGTAAGGACAATCACAGCTGTCACTTTATAGCCCAGAAGCAGTCCCAGTTCCTCTTTCCAACAAGTCTTTAAAATGCTGATCTGGAAGACTGAAGCAACCCACTTGAGACTCGTTCTCAGTATGGCAAATATTCTCAAACCCAGACTGGGAAATCTCAGGAAGCAGCTGGGTTCCTAATTAAAACAAATCGTTAATAGATTTAGCAGTCCAAATTTATGCTTTTCAATTAAAAACACTATTGCAGTTGGTGTATCTATGCAAGTGTGTGTGTGTCTGTGTGTGTGTGTGTGTGTGTGTGTGTGTGTGTGTGTGTGTGTGTGTGTAAGCAAACATGCCTGCACTCTGAGTACTCCAGAGTTTAAGAGGTTACTTTAATGACTGGGTCATAGTTAAGATACAAAGGTTAATTGAATCAATTCTTAATTGTCTTGGTAACTTCCCTGAGTTTCTTTCTACATTGCAGAATCATGTATGCATGAAAAAAGAGGGTTTTTTTCCATCACAGCTTTTTAAAAGAGAATTTTCAAGGTACAAGGAAGTCTTAGCAAACTTTAGAGAAGGTTTGTTTTCAGCATAAGTGAGAAGCTTTGAACTGTGCAGCCTTTCTTCAAGTCAACCCTGGAAGCCTGTACAAAACCCTAACCTCGGTGTCCCATTGCATACACATAAAAAATGCCATGTCTCTGGGGGAACAAGCAAACTCTATCAATGAGATGGACATCTTTTCTTTAACCACAGGTTATCAGAAAGTGTACTAAGCAATAATTCATGTTGCCCATAAGCAGAGCAATTAACTCCCTCCTCACCTTCAGGAGAAGTCTGTCTTCATTGCCTTCAGCAATTGCTCTACTTGCATTGCCATTGAGCTCACAGGGTAACAAGGGCTGAAGAAAGGAGATAAAGACCTCAAAAATAGTTTTGGATCAAACACACATTCAATGAGGCTAAAGGAGGAATCATTTCACTATTTTCATCACTCCCAGGGTGCTGCTCTAAACGGTTTGAAATATTACAATCTATTCTGAACTACTATGCATGAGATTTGGAAATGAAAGATAATTAGCTTCTCTGTAAAATGAAAGGTAGATTAGGATTAGGAAGAGGGAATTTTGTTTCTTACCTTAATCTTAAAAGTAAGAAAAAAAAGCTGACAAAGAAGAAAGTAGTGAGATGAGGTCAGACTTATCTCCAGCAGAGGCCCATGCCCCAGACTCTTACTTCTGGACATGGTTTCTTTCAGAGCAAAACCCAGGTTCCTACTCCATCGATTTGGCTAATACACCAGCTGCCTCTGGCTACTGGACAGCCAGTGTGACCAGCAGCACATGGTCTCCTGAAAGTAAGATAAAGATGCTTTTGAAGATTATTAGCTGGATAAAAGCTATTGCCACCTTTGGATATAATAAAATAAAAACACCGAGAAGAGACTTCTACCAGTGTGCTAGGGAATCATTAAGGCTCAAGTCTGAAGGTGCTTTTGGAGCTCAGCTAAAACAACCCCTTCATTAAACAGGAGAGGAACTGCCATCCACACTAAGCGGTGGAGGGTTTGCAGATGTTTCTGCCTTAAAGTCCAGTTAGACTCTGGGACATTATCAGATGAAACAGTGAGCTGTTTACTATGCTAGATGGCAGGGAAGGCAGCTGAACACCTTATTCAGTCATAGAGGCCAGAGTCTGGTCACTGATGGGAGTTCATCAAGGTCTTCATATGCCATGTGGATTTCTGTTCCCAGCCAGGAAAGATAGCAATAGACCTATTCTTTATACAAGCCCTATTCTTCCCGACCCTCTTCCATACTTATGATCACTCTATTCCCAGAAAGAAAGGGTGATGGAAACTTCAGTAAACAGCAGAAGGAGAACTGTGTTAAACAAGATAGCAGATGAAGACAGACACCTCAGGTGGTCTTCTGGCCTCTACACACACACACACACACACACACACACACACACACACACACACACACACTATGGCATGTATGTGTCAGCACTCATGCATAGGAACATGTGCACACACATACATAAGAATAATATACATGCATATTGTTAAAAAAGAAGTAATGAGCCCTCAAATCCATGGAAGCAGCTTCTTGTGTGCCCATCTAGAGTCAGGGAGATGTTTATTTTGGAACACATGGTGAGGTTTCACACCCTTCACTCTGCCAAGGCTGACTAAGCATCCTTCAGTTTAAGCACAGGGCAGAGGTTGCACTACCATTTGGTTCTGTCAGAAAGACTTTACTTTTGTGCTTTCATAAGCATTTGGGGCAAGTGAATTTGATAGAGATACACATTACAATGCACAATATGCTTTCCTAGATATCAGGGGGGAAAAAGGAAGATGAAGTAAAAATGAGCCCTAGAGGTAGATTGGGGTTGAAATTCCAGATCATCTCTTTAAGGACTCTGTCAGTTCAGGCTCACTACAGAATTTCTTTAAACATCTCTTGAACTGTGCAACTGAAGCATTAGAAAAAGACTAGCTATGCCTTGGGAGGTGTACTGTGAAGATTAAAGAAAGTGCCCAGCACTTCACAGTGTGTGTGCTGAACATGTACAATCACTCATCACCATTCCCAGGCCAAATTGTAGAGGGGCAGCTGCTGACCATGAGAGACTGCTGTTGCTTCCTGCAAAGTCACTTGACAATAAGGCCTACTTACCTCATTGTACCAGAGGCATGTTGAGGATTATATGCTTGAAATAAACATCAATTATTCTACATGGCATTGATCTGGATAGCATCACTACCCACCCTGAGAAGATGTAAAGAACCCATCAGAACAGTTTGAACATTCAGGGAATCTATTGGAGTGTGGGATAAGGTATGTTGCACAAATTCCACAGGGTTCTACCTAGCAATTTTGAGACTAGAAAAATCTCACAACACCAGCCTGATAGTGAGGGTGGAGGAGGGGAGTGAGGGCTCAGACAGTCTACTGCTAACTATAGGGGTCATGTGACCCTGACACATAACTTTTACTGAGTTGCCTATATCTCACTTCCTGTAAGTGCCTGTCCCTCATGTTCATTTTCAAGGACTTGGCCAATCTCCTTTTGTAAATAGAACAATGCTTTATTTTTCTCTATTACTCTGAAGTGACTATATCAATAATGCAGGAAACGCATCTGTCCAGCACAATGAGATTATTTTTCTGATTTCAGTTGACAGTTATGGTAATAGTTTGGCCAACAATCCACTCCACCATCGATGACTGTGGATTACAGCTGTTTTTAAAATTCTCAGTGGCTTCTGGAAAGTTGGAAGATGGATTGAACATTGAGAGGGAGGCAGAAAGACACATTATAAGCCTTTATGGTAGAAAAATTCTTAAGTCTTTCTGTACATAAAAGGCTCAGAAAATATTAGGTATGGTAGTTTTGAATAGATGTTCCCCAAAAGAATCAAAAGTTTATTATAATTGTGAATTGTCTCCAGCTCTCTGGCTGGAGGAGGTGTCACTTTGGTCTGGCCTCCTGGGGTCTAGCCCTGAGGTATTTCAAATTGGATGCAAAATAATAGGGATACATATGCAAAACAGCAGCAAGAACCCAAGTCTGGCTGTTCTGCTATTTGTGAGTTACAGTGGTACAGTGTGTTTGCTTGCTTCTGGAGGTGCTGTCTCTGTCTCTGCTTGGATCTGTGAAAGGGGGCCAGTCTTTCCTTAACTTCCCCTGGGTCTGTTACTTCAATAAATACTTTCCTCACCCAAATTGTGCCTGGTTTGGAGATTCATCCCAGTGGCATGTGGCTGACTATGACATTAGGAAAAGATAATATGCTATCTATGAAGCCACTCTAATAGAACGAGGAGAGAAATGGCAATGCAGAGACACTGAGGACAGTCTAACATTGTGAGAGGAAGAGCCTGAAATATTTCAGAGACCTGTTTTTTATATTGTTAAATTTTCTAAGTCACCCAGGAGTTACTGCAAGTATTTATAGGAGAGAAAATTGAGCAAGGATATTACTTATCAGTGTTATGAAAAGAAGCATAAGTTCAAAAGAGTAATAGTAGCCCTTTCCCAGGATTTTCATATTTTGTTTCCAAAACAAATAACCATATATGATTTCAATCTATTTCTGCAGGGATGATAGCTAGGAGTTATTTTATTCTTTTTCAATGTAAACTTCTGAAGTCATCACGAATCAATTTTCACCTGATAGTCCATAGTGTCTATGAAACGGGCGTAATTTTCAATACATATATTTTTACTCTCTGGGACTTCTTTACTTCTGTTTCTTAAGAGGCAGCATGCTGGCTTTGCTAGTGGCCTGTGACCCTGGCAACTGGCCAGCCATTGTATTCCAGAGACCAAAAGAAAGAACGATGGCTGTCCAAGTTCCAAGGTGCAAGATTTCTTCCTTTGTGAGTCATGAGAGGAAGCCATTCAAAGAGCCCGGTTAAAGGGAGGGGGACATCAGCCACACATGTTCCTCATATCCAGGTGAGTTCATTTTTCTCGTGAACTTTTCACCTAGGCCCCAATTAGTATCCTATTAACCTCCTTAAATATGGAATTGCTAAGATCTTAGAATACTTCAAAATGGACTATTAGCCAGCCCATTTCCTGGCTCCATCAGATGAAAATGCCAAAGTAGGTCATACAACAGAATTACCTTGATTAATTTTAGCTCCTTTACATGGGCCATGATGCCATGCAAGTTAACGGGCATTCAAAGTCAAAGCTTCATTTCAATGACTGATTAAACATGCAATTTTGAGAAAACATTTCCGACCCTAGGCTTATAGGGATTTTTCCTTTTGCAATATAACAAACATTTCAGACATGCTAAATTGATCAATTATACAAACGGTGACTTCTGTTGAATGTAATTTTTAATGTTCTTGTTCTCTAAGGCCTAATGTGGAAAAAGGTTTATTTTTCCCAGTAACAACAAATGTTAGATAGACATTATCAGCATTATGTCCTGTTCCCATCCACCCATGCACCGATGGCTTTTACAACAACTGTGAAGATGCCACTTCTCCAGAGCCTACTCAGAATAGCATTTGCAAATATAAATGGCTTTGCTAAGGCTAAAATGCCCCAGCAAACTTCCCATCCTTTATCATATATTCCTAAAGGACTGCCTTTAAAGAGTACTTAAAGAGAGGCATTCTATGTTTTAACATCTCATATATTGCTGCAATTCCTTTACAATGGGCAGATTTAATTTGTTTTCATGTGTTAAGCAGCTTTAGAGACTTATTACCAATCTCAAATATTGCACTACAATATGTCAAACAATTCTAAATTTTATTATCACAAGTAAACTTATTTAAGTGAGTTCATTTTTTTTTAAATGTGTAGTACAACTAGTTCTTTAAAAGGCTATTTGTTTTCTATTTGATTGTCTTACTTAGAAATCATAAAACTTTTGTCTATAGTTGTTATTCTATAAAGTCAGGGTTGGGTCATCTCTGTGTTTACAAATAGCTGGACACAGCCAGCTCCTGTAAGCTTCTCCCGGTTCAATGTCCTTCTTTCACAGATGAAAGTGCAACTTGGTATCCTTATTTTGCCTATGAAGCTTTTAAACCATATAAACCATATCATGTTGTGGTGGGGGAACTGGTCTGTAGAAACCAGAAACTGGTCAGTATAAACTTATCTATTATTAGCATGCTCTGGGTTTGATCCCCAGCACTACACGTGCGTGCACGCACACACACACACACACACACAGAGACACACACATAACCACAATATATAGCATAACATATTTTAATGTTCAGGGTTCCTTCCTATCCTGTCATATATGCTCATTTTTGTAATTTTTCATGGAAATATTTGATAGCATTATAAATTAACTGAATTACAAATGTTCCACTTCCAGTGTCAGAGCTATATGGACACCCACTTAATTGAAACTAGGTGTGACACACATAGTAATAGTGCCCAATGAAAGCCCTCTCTCTTCCTCTTGATTGGACCACCAGTCTCTAAAACACCATTGATAAGCTGCTACCTTTAGAAAGCCTATTCATAAAGAGCAAGCTAGCCACTTCAAAGACTGGCAGCTGCAAATAGATGTTTCTGCTATTGAGCTAGATGTACTTTTCACAGTGGTAAGGTAGCATCTGGGCTCACTCTCTGAGGTTCACTATTCAATTTCTTTCTAAGATTCAAAGTGTTCCAGGATCACGTTTAATTTGCAAATTAAGCTAAGTCAACAAGCCACAACAGGAAGCCAATGGGGATTAGTGACAGTCATTGGAAACATACCATATTAATAGACTTTTCTCATATATACATATATGAACACATACAAATGCAAGCTCTAAATATCTTTATTTGTTCACAAAAATTCCAAGTGGTATGACTTGTGTTTCATATGATTAAACGTGAAGGAACTTGAACTCAGATTTAGTATTCACGCCCCTTCACTCACTTTTTGTTGTTGTGACCATTTATAATTATAATTGTACACACTCACTTTAGCTGATTCTTTTAGTTATACATATGCCCGACCAGAAGCAGCTTATGGGAGGAAAGGCTTTATTTTAAGCTTACTGTGATGTCAAGTTCTATTGTCAACTTGATCTGATTAGGGATTCATCAGCATTCCTCTTGGGCAGGTCCTTGATGTTGCTTCCAGGAAGGATTGACTGGTGCTCCCAGTGTTGGACCTTATGTAAGGAAGCTCTGGGAGGAAAGCCTTTCCTCCCATCTGGCTGCCTGTCCTGCTTGCTAGTGACTGCTTTCACTTGCACATGCATCTATCAGATTTGGCTTACCGTTCGTTTCCTCAGCCTTTCAGTGTGAACTGAAGATCAGCTTCTCTCCAGAAAGCCTTCAGGCCTTCCATGCTGGATTGGGACTGCTGAGGCAGTCAGATATGTGGAATGAGTAGCAGTTTCCTTGGCTCTGAAGCCTGCAGATTGCTATTGTTGGACTGCAGTAGGCTAATTCTGTAAATTCCCTATGGAATACAATTCATTTTATTGGTTCTGTTCTTCTAAAGAGCCTTGACTTACAGATTCCAGGGGAAGCTTCATCATGGCAGAAGAAGCTGGCTGATTTCATCATACATCCACAGCAGAGAGAGGAAGAACAGCCAAGGCTCAAGCTGGCTGTGAACACACTTTGCAGCTGGACTCAAGAAAACACACACAGTAACATGTCTCCTCTAACAGGGCTCCACCTGCTGGAGACTAAGTAGAAACCTTAATCAAAATGAAGAGGAGGTGGAAAGATTGTAAGAGCCATGGTAGGGGGGAACACCCAGAGCCATCCCCCACATCTCCAATGCACAAAGAGAAAAAAAAATAACAGGCTACCTCTATACAATCCCTAATCCTCTATGCCATGGACTGGTCCAGCAAGCCCACTGAGGATGGCCCCTACCCGGTTACGGATAGGGAAGAGGGAAGTGGGATTATCATCATAAGCCTTGCTCATGCAATATATCTAATTATTGACAATAAATATGAAAAAAATTGATAAAATGCAAACAGAAAAAAATGAAAAATATCTGAGAAAATTTGGGTCATTTACACTCAAACCACCACACTGATTTAAAATTAAAATTAAAAACATAGTTTCACAGGCTACTTCCCAATGAGCATATGAATACTACTTACATTAAACAGCATTGGTCTGAATTGAAAATTCCCTTTTACCCACAACCCACAGTCCCAATCCTCTTCCCAGCTGGAAGCTAAGGATAAGGTCCACTATAGCTTCTTTTTATGATTTCTTTACGTTTACAAAGATATCCCCTTTTATTTTCTGTACATTTTAAAAATATAGATTGCTCTATTCCCTGAGGATAAACTTCAGATTTGTGTATTCATTATATTCCTTAAACAATCACATGGAATTTATTTATTTATTTATTCTTGCAGTATTCAGGATTAAAACTGAGGGTTCTCAAGTATGTTGAGTAAGTATTCTATCACTGAGTTAAGTCCCTGCCTGTGCTATTCTAAGTATGCTATGCTTTATTTAAACATTTTTAATGAATATTTATCTTCTGTCATTTTTATTATTCTATTAAGAATAAATTACAATTAATCTTGAGATAGCTATAAAATATGTAAACATTTTCAATAGGAAATTTTATACCTTCAAATTGGCCCCTTTTGTTATTTCCTTGTACACTTTTTCTGGGGTATTTCAATAATAAAATCAGAACTTTATAATATGTGTCATGCATTCCTGGAGACTCAAGCTGTAAGCTTAATTTCAATTAAAAAAAAAAACACCTGAGCCTGTAGGGCATACATTCACCTTCAAATGGCCACATTCTGCCCCTGGCCCCCATAGACTCATGACCATCTCACAATGCAAATTGCACTTAGACTAACTTCAAAGGTCTCCAACTTTATCAACTTTAACGTCATTCAAATGTTCCAAGTCTCATCTGAGATTTAACACTGTCACATATCTTAATGCTGAACCCTGTCTAAATCAAACACAAGTTATATATTTCCAGCATATAATGGTACAGAGTAAACGCAAGAAGAGATGGAGACCAAAGCAAAAAATAATCAGTAAGCAAACATCAACCACCTGTAGTTCAAGTCCAATATCCATCACCAGTGACTAAAATCTCTACACCTGGTAGACATTCCACAGTACTGGTATATCTAAAACATCTTCAGGTCTACACTGCAAACTACAGTTTATCTTTATAGCTCCATACAATGGCCTCACTTATTCTCCAAAAACGGGGATTTCTACCATGTTTCTCTTTGCCACAGATATGACTGGAACTGGTTCATCTTCACACTGGCCTTACGTGGCCTCCACATAGGAATTTCAACCCCTTTTCACATATTTGAGGGGGGCCATTAAAAATAAAACTGTTGCACTTCATGAAACTTTTTGCCAGTATTTTATTTTTTTGTTTCCAAAACCAAGATCATGTAAGCTAAGCAACATAGACAATTTGTAAATCCATGTGTGGGTGGGTAGGTAGTATTTTGACTTTGAAGAACAGGTTCTTTAGAATTCTTTCTTCAAGATACCTTGTAAAAAAAATTTGTATTACACATTTGAGCCCTCAGTGTCTCACCCTTAGTGTATAATTTCCATTGTTCCATTGAAAGCAGCTGGCCCACCCTTAATGGTGGTAATCTGCTTTACAATTAAGCCAGAGTTATTTAAAATCAATCTTTGTGCCAGTAACTTTAAACTTGTTTGACTTTTTCCTGTGATACACTGTATATCTTCCATTTCTTCCTGTTCTATACCTACTGCCAAGAATACCAGTCTATTACTTTTAAATTCAACTTTTATCAAACTCTCTGGACATGGGCTGAAGTACACAACCAGCCTTTATTCCAGTGTCCTGGTTCTAATAAGATTTACTTGCTCTGTCCCTTTTAAAAGTTAGGCCAACAGCTCATTGTGGGAGGTAACCAATGACTGGGTTGGGGTGTTGTATGTCTGATCAATTTTTCATGGAGTTAGGCTTCCTCTCTTTTTGTTCATAGCCCCTCTTACCAGGTGATGCCCACAACTTTGACAGCTTACTGTATGAAAGTAAGGAGTTTATGGTTTTGATTCATTATTGGTTTAGCTTATTTATAAGTCCCACCACCCTCCCACTCCTCCCCCCACCATTCCTTTCATCACCTTTTACAGTCTCTCAAATCACTTGTCAAGTTTGCTTAGAGTTTAAGCTTAATCTGGTTCGGAACTGTAAGGTCCAGTCCCCTGAAGACAGACCACCAGAGACTCAAGTCAGAGCAAATGCAAGGGTCATTTATTTGAACAGGTTCAAACCTGGACCGTGGTCACACAGCAAGGCACAGCAAGCTGAGACCAGCAGTGTCCAGTGCAGGATCTCAAGCCTTTTTAAAGACAGGAGTAAACAATTTGTGCGGGCTATTTTTTCATTGCTACATCCATATGTTCATATTTTTGACACACGTGAACTTTTCAGTCCAGGGGTTATGTTTAGTCATTCTGCGCAAGCATTTGACAGAAGCCAAGTAAGCGGTTAGTTATTCTTATCCTCTTATATTCCTATGGTGCAGTCAGATAAGCAGCTGGTTATTCAACTCCACCCTCCTGTGCGCTATCTGTCAGTTGCACATCTGCTATTCTTCTCAAGATCTATGGCATAGCTACTTTTCTGAGTTTAAGTGAGCAGTTTCAAGTAAGCATTTAGCCTTTATTCTCTATTTTTATCCTCACAGAACAGCATATGAGGGAAAATATGTGGCATTTGACACTGTTCTTGTGTGAGTTCAATAAGTATGATCTGCTCCAAGTCCCTCCACCTTTCTTTAAATTTCATTATGTCATTTTTCTTTTGGCTGAGTAGAATTCCATCATGAAAATGTACCACAACTTTGATATCCATTTGTCCAGAGATTGGCATTTGGGTTGATTCCAATTCCTAGCTATTATTAACTGAGCTGCAATAAACATGATTAAGAAAACGTCCCTGTGCTGAGGCATGAAATCTCTAGGGTAGATGCGAGTAAAGGGATAGCTGGGTCTGTTAGTAGCTCTATATTCATTCTATTCAGGAGTCTCCACACTGCCTTCCATAGTGGTTTTACAAGTTTTAATCCCACCAGCAGTGAATGAGGGTTCCTTTTTCCCTACATCCTCACCAGCAACTATTGTTGTTTGATTTTTAAATTATTTCCATTCTGATTGGAGTAAGTTGGAATCTCATTGTAGTTTTGATTTGCATTTCCGTGATTATTAAGGATGATGAGCACTTTCTTAAATAAGAATAAACCATTTGTGTTTCCTCCTCTGTGAATTCTCTGTTGAGATCAATGCCACATTTTGTGAGAGGGATATTTAATTTTTATTGTATATTTTTTGAGTTATTTGTAGAGTTCTAGATATTAGATCTCTGTCTGTGTTATAGCTGACAAAAAAGTCAGGCTTCTGACAAAGCTCTTGAATACCCACCTCAGGCCGAAAGTAAATCCCTATTGCTGAAGAAACCACAGAAAGTCATTGTACAACACCGAGAGACATTGCAAGATCCAGAATGGTAACCAGCGTCCAGAGGGTAGCATGTGTAGTGCTGGTAGGTGCTACATAAGCTGCCAAGGGAAACTGGTCAATGATATTCGGATAAAGCAGAGACCACTGATATACATTTCAGACTGTCACAAGAATGCTGAACACACTGCTTTATGATAGAGATCAGCAGTCAAGAAATGATCACCAGTGCAACAGTGACACCAAAACCTATGGGAGTAATCGATAGCTTTCAAATTGTCTCAGAGATCCACTCAGTGACAAGGAACCCTTAACTGGAATTGGGATCCAGGGCAAAATCTTATGGGGACCAAAAACCTGGGCCCCAAGGGGAAATTCCCACTACCAGAGAACTATAGAGAGGCTAAACCCATTAGAATCTTGCCAAATTATCAATGTGTGTCTCATTTAACCTATACTGATCACACTCTCAGATGGAGATTCTGTTTGTATTTTTCAGAAGGAAGTGAGAGAGACAAGGTCAACCATACTCCAACAACAAGACACAGGATGATGGCTGACATCCTAGCAAGAGAAGAACCACCCCTGACCTATCCTGTAGGCCCCAAATGAAGCCTATGAGAAAGTGGCATGATAAATTAGACACCTATCACCACAACAAGGCAGATAACCCAGGATAGGTCAAAGAGATACCAGTAACACCCAACACAACCCAAAGCAAAATCCAGAAACACTTAAGATCTCAATAACAGTAAAGCAGACTTAATACTCACCCACCATGACTCAGGGAACTGAGCAGAAGAGGGGGAAGAAAGATTATAGGAGCCACCGTGGGGGAGAATATCCAGAGACAATGTACCCCTCAGCAACAACACACAAAGTGTGTGTGTGTGTGTGGGAAACTGACTACCTCTAGTACAATTCATAACCCCCTACCCCATGGACTTATCCAGTATGACCAACGAGGAGGATACCCAGTGGATTTGGGACAGGGAAGTGAGAAATGGGGATCCAGCATAACATTTGCTCATACAATGTATCTAATTTGGCATAATAAAGATATAAATTAAAAATATTTAAGTCAAGCCAACACTTTCTACAATTCTCTCTTCATTTAGCATCTTTAAATTCTCACCAGAATAGTCAATGAAGCTCTGCTTACAATACTGCAAGGCTTTTCCATACCAAAGTACCAAATCCTTCTACATTATTCCAGCACATAAATTGCAAAAGACCAAATCCCACATCATCAGACTCATCACAGCAATGGTTCCATGTCTCAGGACCAATTTTCCTGTGGCACTTACATTCACATTGCTGGACAAACATCTGATCAGAATCAGCTTATGGGAGGAAAAGATTTATTTCAGGTTTACAGAATCCAGGGGTACACCATCAATGGTAGAAGCTCACTTTCAAAAATTAATAGCAGAGAGACATGATCAAATAGCCAGAAATTGTGAACAGCCATAGCCCATGCTGCTCTTTACACACCTAGCATGGCTGGACTGCAAAGTTTACCCTCCCCCAACCACCCTGACATACTCATTCCAGCAGGGCTTTGACAACTGGAAAGTCAAGTTGCCAGCTCAATCTTATTCAAAAACATCTAAGTCTATGGGGCCATATATTTACATTCAAACTAGCATGTCATAAAAGCAACAAACATGAAAACCTGAGTTATAATGCCTATTGAAAAAGCTGGGCATGGTGACACATGCCTGGCATCCCAGAGCTGGGGAGGTAGAGGCAGAAGAAATGCTGGCTAGATGAACTAATTGGTAAGGTCTAGATTCAAAGAGAGGTGCTGTCTTCATGAATAAGGTAGAGAGCAACTGAGGAAGCTACCTGGCCTTGTCCTCTGGCCTCCACCGACATGCGTATGAGCATTCATCCCCACATACACGTGTTCCTATGCACATGTGGATGTGCATGCACACACACACAGCACACACACACAAGCATGCCCAGTGTGTTTCTTATTTACAGAAGACACCTAAGTTATACAAATTTGAGACCCTCACAAAGCAAGGGTCACCCAGTCTGATGCACCTCCTTCCATGCAATCTAAGAGAAAACAACCCACAGTTGGGAGTCTAACACTGTTGCTTGTAAATGTATCCACCTCAGGTATTTATTTAGCACAGCCTCTGATTTTAGTTTAGGTTTTAGTGAGATCTTTACTGAATTCTAGTCACAATAAATGAATTCTTACTCTGCCTTCCAACACTTTCCCTTTTGAATGGTCACCACGATGATACCCCAAGATGAACCTAAAACACCAGCCAGCACTGTAGTCCTGGGTTCCTTGCTCATACAGCTCAGTCATGTTTCTATGATGGGCTTCCTGGCAGCATCACACTTTCTCAGGTCACCCCTCTGCCTGGTCCTTCCAAACTCCACTCAAGCATCACACCATCATAGAAGCGACTGCCACATCTCTTCCTTTACCGGAGCAAGTTATGGATCTCTTCCTTCCTTCTCATCCACATTCCCTGATCTGTAAAATATCTCACATGACACTCTACTCACAAGGTTTGGCTTTTTGCATTTGCTCTAATTGCTTCTCTACTAATGGTTGAACTCAAGGTTTGAGTCCAGTGTGTCCCCTGATCTGCTTCTGATATGGTGATCACTACCTGGAAATGAAGGATCGCTGAACCGAGCAGGTCTAGTGACAGCAGTTGTGCGAGCCATGGGTGAGCTGCTGTGAATGTTTGCATCCCCAGCAGTGCACCGTGAGCAGCACATTCTCCCTCCACATCAAAGTTTCTTATGTGTCTTCAGTGACTATGGAAATATCGCAAAATCTATTTACTCCATTGTGTCTAGTAAGAGATTTTAGAATACTCTGAATATTTATACTCATTTGCTTCACATGTTCAATGGCATGACTTTTCTTGGTTACTCTCTACTCCCTCAACATAAGAACTCACTCCTTACAGGCTATGGCTGCCTCACCTTATTGTAACACCATTAAGGGAGATGGATTTTCCAAAATGAGGCTGGCCAGTGAACTGTGATGCTGGAGTAAACCCATTACTTTCTGAGGCTTTGAGTCTGTTATAACCACTCAAGTGTAGCAAGGGTGTTCTTTAAAAGTGAAAGAAGTCCCAGGAAGTTGCTGGTGGGAGATTCAGTTTTTCATGACAAATTTCCCCAGTCTGTTAGGCTATGTTTCGGTAGAGGAAAAGCCTTAAGGGAGCTCATTAAGATGATTAAAACAATCCCCAAATCTTTATTAGCACGGGTCAAAGAAGTTTTCACCACTTATATCTAGTTGTTTCCTGCCTGTAATAAGGTTAAAATAAACAAACTTGTGTTTCTAGGCCAGGGAATTTCCTAACTTTGACTCCCTATTTGCTCTCATGGAACGGTGTTCAGGCTTTTTCCAGTTAAAATTCATGGGGAAGAAGAGCAGTGAAAATTAGGAAGTGTAACAATGAAAAGCCCTCTGAAAAACCTACTCAGAAGAGAAGAGGAAAAATATTATAAGCTGTCTCCACATAACTCAGAATACAGGTAACTATATTTTACTATTAAAATTGCTCACTTTAAACCAGGCGTGGTAGCATATGCCTTTAATCCCGGCACTTGGAAGGCAGAGCTAGGAGGATTGCTATGAGTTCAAGGCCACCCTGAGATTACTTAGTGAATTCCAGGTCAGCTTGGGTCTAGAATGAGACTCTACCTGGAAAAAAAAAGTTCATATTAAAGTATGTTAGTAGATAGAGGAAGTAGCATGTATCTTGTTGTTATATCTTCACTCTATGCAAATATTTTTCAAGGTTAAATTCAATCTATTGGTGGGCTGGAAAGACCTATTAGAAGGGCCAAGAATTTATCCCCAAATTTGGAATTAATTCTTCACTGACTCTGTGAAAAGGACATAAAAGTCCCTCGTGTGTTAGTGACCATGTAATGTGCTATGAAGAGTTACTAATATGTGATTTTGATGAATTAAAATTAGCATCCTAAGAGAGTTTGCAGCAGACCTTATTCCAGGATGGTGCCAGGAAGTCTGGCTTCTCCAAGAGCCTGAAAGATGCCATGAAGCCCTTTCCATTAAGGTAGGCAAGTGGACCACTTGAACTCTCTGTTTCCAGGAAGCAAGCTTTGCCATCAGAGCCTCATCAGTTCTTGTTCTTATTTTGTAAAGGTGACTAAATTCATGTCAATATGTATGATTGCTGACTGCTAGGTTCCTGTGCTATGCTTTTCCTTGACCATTTCGCTGGCTGCTTGTCTGGCCAGACAGATCACATGACACGCAGGTATGGTTACTTATGCATGAAACAATACTGATTGGTGACTGAAAACTTCCCAAGCACTTTATCTGGTTTATTTAATTATTAACACAACTTAAACTCTAGGTAACTTGGGTTCTGCTCCAAAGAAATTCTCTATGTAAAAATTTGATTTTTTGAAATTCTTTGTTTGAAATTCTTCACTTTTGTTCTCAGGTACCTTGAAGTATAATAAAACCCTAGTAAGAACATTATTTACTAGAAATTTTATATAAACTATTTATTATAGTTTTCAGAACAGTTTTTGGCAAAATTTATCTATTGGTAAAGTACTTTTTTTGTTATCCATCAGGAACTATACAGTGTCAAGCACTTGTTTTATTTTTAGATGGTTTAATTTGCTTATTTGTGAATGTATTGACTATTGGATATATCCATTCTAATACATCTTTCCCCCTTGTATTTAGTTCTTGGTGGAGTGGTTCTGAGTGTCTTCATTACTACTCAGGCATCATTATTTTGAGACCAGGAATAAATGACAGAGGAAGATAGATAGATGATATTGTTTTCATTTGGTACTATAACAAATTACCACAAAAGCAGCAACACTGAACACTACAAATTATTAACTTGCAGTTCCATGGGATATAATTAAAATACTAAGCTCTTGGGCTAAAGTCATGTGTGGGTTTGATTGCAGTCCTTTCTTGAGGCTCAAGGAAAAATCTTGTTTCCTTGCCTTTTGTAGCTTCAGGCTGCCACATACTCTGGCTCAGGGACCACCCCTCCCCACATCTTTGTAGCAACCGAAAGCTGATCTGATCCATTCCTCCATCACTTTCACCATGTCTCTGGCTCATGCTAACCCTTTAAGAACTCTTATAATTAAATTGAGTTTAATTTAATTCCTTTCCTTTCCCTTCCCTTCCCTTTTTCCCTTCATTTCCATTTCCCCCCTTCCCTCGCTGCCTTCCTTCCTTCTGACATGTTGTTCTAGGACTGAATTTTAATAACAGAATCCAGGCTGCCTAGTTATTATTAGAAGTTCCTGAATACAGCTCAGCTGTTTTGTTCCGTCGACACATATATTAGAGCAATAGTTATGGATTATCACCACTGGAAGAAGTCTTCGGGATGATGTAATCCAAGAGCACTATTTTATTTTAATAAGTACTTTTTTATTTATGTGGATAGAGAAGAGAGAGAGAGTGGGGGGTGGGCACACCAGGGGCTCTCGACATTGCAAATGTGCTACAGATGCATACGTCACTTTGTGCATTTGGCTTTACATGGGTACTAGAGAATTGAAGGAGGGTTTTCAGGCTTTGCAAGCAAGTGCCATTGACTGCTGAATTATCTTTCCAGCCCCAACTGCTCCGTTTTGGAAGGTCATATCAAGGAATGAAGAACTTGAATGGCTCCGCCAAGATGAGAAGCCAAGTTATACCCTGAGCTCCTGTCCCTTGAGTACTTAGCTGAAGTTATTTTTCACTATGACACAGATTTGGATGGGTAATACCTGGACAAGCACAGAGGTCTAACTAATATCTACAATAATACAGAAACCAATGAACATACACACCCTTACGTCTTTGAGTAATGAACCCGGTACTCCAGAACATTAGCTCGGTCAGCTCCCATTCTTAACTCAGCAGTAAACATTTGCTAGCTGATAATGGAGAACAGAGAAGTTGATCTTAGGTAATGTGTACTTATCACAGGAGAAGGATTCAAATATACTGAGAGGTTACAAAGTACAGAACATACTCATATGGGGATTTGACAGCTCTGTTTCACAGACAAAGTGTAGCTAGAGCAGTAGTAGGTCTCACTCAAAAATACCTAGGGGGGATGTCCAGCCACTCAAACTCACTCTCCAGTGTGACAAGTACAGAATGCAATCAGTGCTGTAACGATATAGGGGCATAATGACACCATGTAATATACCCTCAGCATGGAACCAACCTAATTTCTTAAGAACCAAGATCAAAAATTTGAGTCCAACTTCCTTCGTCATTAGGGAAATGTAAATTAAAACGGTCTTCAGAAGAACGGCTGTAACAAAACAAGTAACAAGTGTCAGTGCACATGTTGGTAAAAGAGACCCCTGGATCCACTGCAGGTTGTAATGAAAATTAGTCTACCACTATGCAAATAAGCATGGGGATTTCTCAAAAGCTAAAAATAGAAGTTCCATATGACCCAGATATACCACTTCTGGGTATTTACCCAAAAAACTCTTAAGTCAACATGCTACAGAGTATTAGCACAACCATGTTCATTATTGCATGATTCACAAAAGCAATGGTATGGAATTGGATTAGGTATCCATCAAAAGATAAAGAATTTATGGTATATGTTATGTACACAATTGAGTTATTTAGCTATAAAGGAAAATGAAATTTTGTTTTTGTCTGGAAAATGGATGTACCTTGATATCATTATTCTCAGATATTTATCACATGCTTTCTCTCTTTTTTGGATCCAAGATTTTATATAAACCCATGAAGAATTAGGGATCCTGGGAGAAGGAAGGCAACCAACAATGACTGCAAAGAAAAGAGAAGGTATGGTATGGTTGGTTATAGGCACAAAATAGACCTGAAATAAGTTGGCTTATGAAACTCATCACTATGTACAATGAATGAAACAATAGAAAATTAAAACTTGACAGCTGGTGAGTTAAAAACAAATATGTGGCCAGTCATCATTGTGAGATGAAACCATGGGTTCAGTTCTGTATTATGGACACAGCAGGACATTCTCTTTGGACGGGTTTTCTGATCTTGAGGACAGTTTGGTTTACAATAGTTCTTTGTGGTTTTTTTCTTCCCAATAATCAATTATTTTCCCATTTCCTCACTTTTTCATCACATAAGAATAAAAACCAAAATAGTAAAAAGTTGGAGAAGATAAGTTCACAGTGATTGCTGTTTGGTTTACTTTTTCAATGTTTGTTAATCCACTTTTCTTAATGTTTAAAATAACAAGACAATGTTCTGAGGGTGTTACTTCCCTGGTATGAAATGTTTCAGATCCAAAGAAATTGTGATGGTTGAAGACCAGCTTTGAGTGTGGTAGCACCAAGTAGTTCTCTGCCTCTGCTGCTTCTGTTCCCCACCTCAGGCCCCTTTCCTGATTTGCACCGGTTCGCAGTAAATGCAAGGTCCTATAATCCAAGAGCTGGGTATGCAGAAAGAAGAGAATCCCAAGGGATTCTTATTTAAATTGTCAAGCTGAAATTGTTGAATTCTGGTTTAGTGAGAGACCTTATCTATTATCACTGGAGAGCTGCAGAGGAGGGTACTTGGTGTCAGCCTCCAGTCTACGCATTTATACACATGTACCCCCATACACATATGCACCCACACACATACAAAAGCACAGGCACACATCCTTATATGTGATGCACACCCATTATTTAAAAAGTCATACTGTCTTGGACTAATGAATGTGCATACATTTTTTACAATCTCTTCCTATTAATATCAAGAAAAATAGAGCAAAAATTTACTATGTAATACCAAGGTATAGTCCATTAAAGACCTTTGGAATTCTACCAGACATAGAAAGATATAATTTACATAAAACAATTGGAACATAGCTTACATCTATGACAAAAATTAATGTACTTTTTCTTTAATGCATATCTCTTTGGTATTCACACGTAGGTATGTATGTGTTCATTTATAGGTTACCAAATGTGTGCATGAATTTTAGTAAGAAGATAACTAAGAACTTTAGAAAAATAAACTATTCTTCTATTTTATTCATTAGCCTATTATGTGCTTATCAAATACGTCCATAGCTTTCACCCATTGCCAGGTGCAGTCCTGAGTATTTCACAAAAGTTGACTCCGGATTCCACCTACTCTTCACAACTGAATATGTTAAATAATATTATTGTTCCTACTTTAGACTTAAAAAAAACTAACCTCATATGGAGGTTATCTAACCTGCCCATGCCAACAGACCTAGTTATCATGGTTTTTTCCAAGAAAGTTGTCAAAATTGGACAGAGATAGAGATTCTTCACTTCCTTCTCTTCACTTCACTGTGTCTACACCCATGGCATCTCTTTCATCAACTCCCTCCATTTAGGCCACTGGGAGAAGCAGCCCTTTTTACCGTAAGTCTTTCACCACCTTAAGTGGATAGTTGTAAACTCTAATACTGACTGTTTCTTTTTGTTTGTTTGTTTTTGTTTTTTCCAGATAGGGTCTCTCTCTAGCCCATGCTGACCTGGAATTCACTATGTAGTCTCAGGGTGGCCTTGAAATCACAGCAGTCCCCCTACCTCTGCTTCCCGAATGCTGGGATTAAAGGCGTGCGCCACCACGCCCGGCCAATACTGACTGTTTCTATTCTTATTCGGTTTTCATTTTCCTAATTAGTCAATAAGACAAAGGTGAGACAGTTGAGTTATAGTGGCTGGGCGTCTAAACAACTTGATTGTGGTGGGAAGAGATGAAGAAAACAGGGTTTGGTTATAACTAATTATCTTGGAGTAACAAGTTCAAGAATGGCTCATTCGCCTCTTTTTCTGACTCATAAATTTTATAGAATTCCTGAGTGCAATAAGACGTTGGCTTTTAATTCTAAAGGCTTCAACTTTCTATGTTCAGATGAACTGAACCTTGGAGGGTGCTGAACTCTGGTCTCAGATCAGGTCACACTAATGTGCTCTCGTGTTGCAAACAGACACACAAACAAACTCTCTCTCTCTCTCTCCCTCTCTCTCTCTCTCTCTTTCTCTCCACCTTGAAATGGAACATTAAATAATTTACTTCACTTCTAGTTCAAGAAAACTCTGGGGAACTCAGTATGTAATAGTTATTTAAAAAGATATCCGAGGTATCATGTCGTAATAATGATAATGTGTAAAAATGCCAATACTTTTGTCAATTTACCCAGTATTTTCCATGTATGCACTTGACTATGTTGTTAAATAGAAAACCTTGTTTAATTCCTACCATAATTATGGACAATGTATTATGATGGCATCTGAACATTGAGGACACCAGAGAGCTAAGTAAATTCCCCAAATTCCCCCACTAATGGCCGGACTGCATTCAGTTCTCTAAGTTCTCTTCCAAGTTCTCAGGTGCTCATGGAGGCTCTCAAACAATGCTGTCACTTGTCATTAGGTGTTACTCAGAGAAAATGTCAACATGTTGTCTATGGCTCCTCACCTCAAGAATCACTGCATCTTTTTCTTTATGCCCTTGTATGCTTTCTTTCTGCCAATTAGTGCTCACCAGAATCCACATATCTGAAAGTATAAGCTATGTTCCCATGCTGCTCAATCTCTGTCTGACTTCTTAATTACTCATCTGGTTCCATATAGGAACCAGATTCCAACAGCTACAGTAAAAACAGTTCAACTAGCATCTAGGAAACATGTGAAAATCTTTACTCTCTGAAATCCAGGGGTCCCTTACCCTGGTTTGCCTAGGCCATTTGTGGGATAAAGCAAAAAAAGAGATGTCCATATTATAAAATAACTTTCCCTGGGGATTTGAGACCCTTGGGATTCATTATTCCTTCCTTTCCCTCAGCAGATGATTAAACATTTTTGATGGTGTGGGAAATACATTGAGCAAACTCACACATCCTTTCCAAGCTGGAAACACATTATAATTGGGGAGGCAAGTCCACATGGCTTTCCACCTAATCACCCTGGCATCTGCCTTTGTGCATGTGGCTGGGCAATTTGGGTGGAGTAAGTGAAGCTGCGAAAATATCAGCCACTCTCAGAGATAGAGATGCCTGTGGAGTATGGACTGTCAGACTTCCAGAGAGAAGTCATAAAAAAATCCAAACACGCCCTTTGCTTCATTCACTTGCCGCTGATTTGAACAGACAACAGGAAAATAACACGGAGTCGGATCCAGCATACTTGGCAGGGTTTGTCACCAATTGGAATTAAAAGAACACTGATACCCTGTTATTCACAGCACTACCCACTTTAGCAGCATTGACACCTCAGGAATCTTACCTGGCACTTGGCTGGTTTTATCACATACAAATTAGCCATTATCTTCTGCAAGTTTGTTGACATTCTTGTCCAAAGCTCAACACAGCTGTGACAGATCACTTAGTCCCTGGATTGATATGCATTATTTTTGCTCACAGGTGAACTACTTGCATCTCACAAGCATAAATGCTTCAAAAACATTGATGTGGAGCAGTTGTTGCTCAGAAACCCTTCTCTGGGAAAATGCAACAGTTTGACTCTAGGAAAATGCTTGAGTCTATGGAGTTAGCACTTTACCTGATGACACATTTTCATATTCAGAAACCAATGCTTACTTCAGCAATTATGGAAAAAAGCACCTCTTTCAGAAGCATGCTTGAAAACTGGATCATCAGGTAGACCATAGATGACATCTGTAACAACGTGTAAACTTCAAATCTAACAGCACATACTGGTTTGGCAAAGAGACACCAAACTTTGCAAATAAGAGAGCCAATAGTGGCCAAAACCAGCCAATAACAGGCACAAGCAACTTTCGTTTGTGTGGCGGTGAAAGGCTATGCACCCTGCCATAGATAGTTTCCTTTGTTGCAAAATGACAGCATTGATTAACTACCAAAAAAATGTCAACTGTAGGTATATTTTGCATAATCAATTCTATATCTTGGAAATGACTGCTTTGAATAATGAGGCATATTTCTAGCCCTACTATCCTGGCATCATTGACACCTGCGTAGTCCCAGCCAAATTTTTGAAGCATTAGACTCATAATTTCTTATTTACCATGGCACTGCCAATTTTGGAAATGATGAAGGAGCTAGGATTGTTTTCAAGCTATGCGACAGAGGAAAAAGAAAGTCAGCCATCACCTTTGCTAGGCCAGGTATGGGGAGAAGAGGGATAGACTTGGAGCTGAGGGTGCTGGTTTTAAAATGTTCTGGAATGGATTTTGATGCAGAAAGGAGGCCTGGGGAGCTATCAAAGGTTGAGAGAAAACGTTTTTTCTCCTTAATATTCTTAAATATGCATGGCTTGTTATGCTTCTAGATGATACCTGTTTTTTTTTCATCTAAATTTTCTTTACTAAATCACTGAAAGGTCTCTGCAAAATCACAACTCTTTCAGAAAGCAAAGCCCTGACATCCCATCCTCATTCCCCACCAAACAGCTCTGAGCTCCTGCTGGGTGTTTGGGACTTCAGAGAAATGGCTCAGAAATGGATACATCCTGCTCTTCATAGTTCTTGCTGACCCAGGAATTGAGCAAAAGCCAACTTCCTACCTACATGGGTCCAAGTCTCTATGCAGGCACAAACCCTGCCACAGCTCACAATTTGCAGAACAAAATGAAAGATTGGGTGCCGATACTTTTTCCTAATGCAGCATCCAGATAACTGTAATGTTTGTTGGGTGCAATCCTTGGAATATCCAGAACTTCTTGAAGCATCCCTAATTGTTCACATTTTTCATGAGGAGAGCGTGATAGCATGATATGCACATGATAGCAAAGTCTTCCCACTAGGACCACACCAACCTCAGAGTTCATTACATCAGTAAACAGCTTTGTGTTGGGAAAGTTCCATTAATCATTCATGTTCTGTGAAGAATGATACCCAAAGGAGCTGTCAGTACCAGGCAGAAACTTTTTGTTTGTTTGGTATATCACAGATATAATGAATTATACACATCCTCCCTAGGATCCCTATCATTAAGCAGAGAAGGTAATCCAGAAAAATTTAGCACCGAGAACCTACCATGCAAAAAGTCGCAGGTATGTTTTCTTCCAACCTGAATTTGACATTACTATGCCTAATTTGGAATTCCAAAGGGGAACCTGATACAATTTTCTAGAAATCCAACCATAGTATCAGGAGAGGACATAAAAATTTTCTTCTGGTTGATCAGAAATGACCATTGGGTCCCTATTTGTTTTTTAATTATGGGTTGTACTTTGAATCTATAAAACATTAAAATATCCTGGGACCCCACCGACATATTCTGCTATATTCTTGGCATCAGAGTGTCCTGTTGAAATGTTTTATTTCACAGGCAAGTACATTTTACTTATGTACTTATAAATAAAGTAAAAAGTATTCTCAGGGACCCTTTCTGAATACCACTGTGTGCTCTTAACTCATGAATACTTACTCTTCAGACATGTTCTGTATCAGTGTAAAAAACTTGCAGCAGAATCCCAGGACTTTTAACAAATTCTTTGGAAATGTAAGCTTCTCTTACCTGACTTCAAGGGCTTTTGGGGAGGGACTCTCAGTAGAATCTCCTTATCTATCAATGAATATATAAAATAAAATGTAAATTTTAATGGAGGCTTCATAAGAAAAAATGCTCTTGTAAGAAATATGAAAGCAATAGTAAATTCAAGTCTGTTAGTAGTCATTCATGTTTTAGATTTGTGTAGTCTGCCTTGTATTTGATCTTCTTGCTCAGCTGATATTCTCTGCATTTTGCTAATGTTATGAACTAAAGTAAGACAAAGTTCTAAAGGAATTGTATTGCAATGCATGTTTTCTCGGTGATCTGTTTCATAGTTAGAGATCTTTTTATGTGATAGTTATTAATTATGCCAAGAAGAAATTTAGTACAAACATATTGAGAGGCAAAAGTATTTCCAGGTGATCTCTTCTACTTCCCACACTTAAGGTATTTGTGTGAATGCACAGCACCCCATTATACAGTTTAACAAATTTAAAAGCATTTTCCTGTGTTTATAAATACATGGGCTACAGACTATGCATGTTTAAATTTACGATTTAGCTTTAGAGATTTTAAAAAGAAGGTCACACAAATAAATTGTTGCATGGATATGTCTCCATAACCACATTTGCAACTTCTTTTTTTTTGAATAAAATAAAGCAGGCTCATAATGTTTTTTTTTTTTCCTCCAGTGACAGCTTTTCTGGGCTCAGCTCACTCTAACTGATGACTTGTGTAAGCTCATTTGGGGAGTTCTATGACATTTTTCAGAATGATAATAGTATGAAATAAAATCATCATGACACCATTTTTTTCTCACTGGTTTTCTAAAGTGATCTGGGTGAGCATAGGATGGGTTAGGAAGAAACAGGAAGGGGAGGATACAGCTTGGTCCATGGATATCCACTCTTGTGATCACTTTACTATCCCAAATACAAAACTGCTTGCCTCTGATCCACGTCGGCCTCCATAGCATTGCAGCACATATGTCAGAGTTTCCTGTTTCCATCTTAGATCGCAGTTTCCTAACATTGCAGATCCTTCACAATCCATAGACCACATGCGTTTCAACTTCATGAAGAAGTCTACTACCCCAATTCTCCATTCCTTCTACCAGCTCAATTTTGGTATTTCTTCCTTCTGAGCCTAGAACTCTGAGGATAATTGATACCTCCCAATACCATCTAACCAACATCATAATCTACTTTCTTATTTCTACCCCCCCTCCACCATCTGTTTCACCTGGGGCCAGCATCATGATTCTAGTATGGCTGCAAAGGGCTACACATTCAGAAGGTAGATCCCTATTTGGGAATTATTGTTATCTACTAACCATCTCTAAATAATTCTCAACTTAATCTTTTCTTTTGTGTTTATAGTTGAAGTCTGATGTGTCAGTGAAGCAGGTTCCAGAGATATGGAGCTATTGTTCATGTATGAACATGTCTGTCACTACTTGTTCACCACCCTGGGATATGTTCTGGCTTTTCTGTTCATTTAAATCTGTCTAGTAATTACTGTGATCCTGCTAGGAGTCCTGCTAGGTCATGGTAAACATCTGTATCCAGAATTATAGGGAGGCTTGGGTGTGCAACCAAAGTGAAGGCACACTGTAACTTTAAAACGTCATCATAAATGCCATGACAGCTCAGAACAGACTCTGGAAGAAAGCAAATGATATTCATAAATGAGAGTCCCAATATTTTTATTTTCCATTGTATTCTTGAAATTAAGTAGCTAGGCCTGATCTCAGCCTTCAAGCAGAAGGCAAGGATGGCTGAATATGTCCACACAGAACTCTCTTTACTTCGACTGCACAGCACTGATCACACAGAGAAATCTTCAAGTTCAGCCAGGGCAAGTGCTCAGTCTTTTCTGAGTTCTTTCCACAGTATCCTCAGCAAATACTTTATAATTATGCTCCCTTCTTCAATGTCTCTATTTCTCACCCTTATTACCTAAATTGCAGAAAAAAAATAAAAACAGGAGAATTTGGTTGGCTGCAGTGAGATAGTCTCCAAAAATATGCATTTTTTTTGTTTTTGCTTTTTAACTCTAGTCCAGGCTGACCTGGAATTTATTATGTAGTTTCAGGCTGGCCTCAAACTCACAGTGACCCTCCTAACTGCCTCCTCTCAATTGCTGTGATTAAAGGTGTGTGCTATCACACCTGGCCTATATATATGGTTTAAGACTTTAAGTCTTTAAAGATGGATCAGGTGTTCTGTAGTTTGCCATATAAACCACTGAGAGATAATAAACTTCAGCTACTGCACTTGACTATAACCAGCAGCTAGTAGAGAAGGGAAGGTTTTATGTCAGGAACTTATTCTTGCTCAGGCCTGAAGCCCGGCCTCATTCACAACTTCCAGTAGATGACAAGTGTTCCTCACTTGTGTTGATATGCTCTTTGAATTTTCATTCTAGGAAAGTAAGAGCAACTTCTCATTTAAATGTCCATATAAATGGCATTATTATTATAACAGAGTTTTATGATCTTTTCGTCTAGAGGCCAAAGGAGTATACCCTCTTTGCCCTTGCCTCTGTCCCTTGTTCTGCCTCCCCCGTGCGTCATCACATGGATGGGGACTCTTCCCTCTGCCTAGCCTCCCCTGTGGTTTGCATGGATGGGGACTCTGTCCTGCATTTGTTACCTTTGTGGGAATGAAGCTGGTGCTCTACTCTCAGACCAACCCATTTTGGCTGCCAGAGGCATCACCACAGGACATTGTTAATCGTAACGTGTTTTGAAATGTGTGGCATGACAGGACACTATGGGAGCTACGTGTGCTGATGCAAACATTGGAAGCACACTGTGATACGAATCCAAAAGTCAGGCTCCCAAACAGTGTAGAAGGCTGCATTGAATTTCCTGTTGGGAAGCCTTTTCACTCTTTCTTTCCCAAACTCTTTGTTCTATTAAAGTAAAAATTAAACAAAGTTTTTCTAGACATTAAAAATATAGAGACCTCTTGCTATTACTCGGGATGCCCTAAAGGTTCTCAGCATAGAGGTGAGCTCCAGAACAACTTGGGTTTTAGAATAAAACCTTATTTCTAAAATAACTCAAATCCCCTTACATAGTGACAGTGGTAAGAAGCAGAGGAGTTGATACCTAACTAATCTCTACAAAGCTCTATCATTGATTGGAATCACGTTGGAGGTTTGAACTTCAGCATATGAACTCAGGGGAATCTAATTCATTCAATCCTCATTACCTGCAGTCAGTACCCAAGGGTTCTGATGTCTCTACATCTTTGACAACTATTGTTATTTTCTGTTTCTATTTTTATTGAGCTTAGTTTTGATAATGTTCATTCTCATAGGTAAGAGGAGTCCAGCCACCTTTTCAAATGAACATAATATCTTCTATTTTATTGATTTGATAATTCTAAACATACTTATGGAGATTAATTTTATGTGAATTATGTAAAGTAGTGTTTTTTCATGGTCCAATAATATCCTTTCCACTTTCAAACTGACTCTAGGTCAATTTTATGTAATATATTTAAAAAGAACAGTAGAGTTAGACTTATTCATTTGATGGGCAGTAAGCATGCATTCTAAAAGAATCTATCTATTGCTAAAAACATATTACTCTATTGCACTTTATCTCACTCCTCTCCATGCTCATATACAGACTTATATACACTGAGAACAAATAATGGTTGACTTCTCAGTTATTTGACAATTAAGTATAAGTCAAGAAAAGATATGTCGGGTTTCAATTTTACTTTGGCATTGAAGAAACAATAAGTCACTACATTTTTCAGTGTCTTGGGTTTTTATTGGTCTCACCATGCAGCTTAAACTACCCTCCCATTCACAACCATCCTCTTGCTTTAAAGTCCCAAATTCTGGGAGTACAAACTTATAACACCCTACTTAGCTTGGTCTATCTGTCACCTACCAATGACTGTACTTATGAGCCACTTATAACATAGACTTTTCAAAAGACATAAAAGAGATCACACACGTCAATGTTCTGTGGTTGATGTGTAATTATCCTTGTTTTTCATGGAATTGGCATGTTTTAAGATAGTTTCATATTTCACATGGTAATGTCCAAGGAGAGGGAACAGTGACTTTGATGTGCCGGGAGCTCTTCTCATCTTGTGGATAAGCTTGCAGGGACTAAAAACTTTTGAGACGTATATAACAAAAGACAATCCAAGAAGTCTGAGCAATGCAATATATAACACATTGTTATTACATGGAACAAAGAAAGGGAAAGACATGGACTATCTCATAGCTACAGAAAATATTTTATTTTATCAACTTCAATTGCCTTAGCTCTCATCTTTCTGGATTCAATATATTCCCTTTCATATTCTCTTTTTACAAAATAAGAAAATACCAAGTCACAATTATGGCAGCAGCCATTTGGTGGCATCTTTCAGTTGAATCTAGATGATTCTATTTTTTGGGAAAACTTCCTCATCAAAACCTTTCCCTCAGAGGACTTTCAACACACCACCAGCTTCGTAGTCTGCACTTACTTGACTATGGAAAGCTGCAATGGGGGATGGATTCTGCATATTCTCTTGGCTACCTTTTTCCTTGGAAAATATTTCCCATATGAAGGGCAGACTTCAGAAGTATTTTCTTTTCATATATCATATATATCAGCAATATGGCATTGGTTCATTTATTTCAAAACCCAAAAAGGTAAGTTCTCTTCAGAAATTCCAGGACAGGTTCTTTTTATTTTCAAAATTAATAGTCATGATGTTTATACCTTATAATTAGGTTCAGTCTATTTAGAATAATGAATAAGAAACATCACTAGAACATATCACTTTGAAAATCATGCAAAGAGTTCCCCCCCTGGCTTTATCACTCTCATGGAAAAGTACATTTTAAATCATTTCTCAATTGCTAAGGCCAAGAGAGAATATTTATTTATACAGATAGATTTTCTTTCCATAAGGTTTCAGCTATTGGCCTTGCAAAAAATTTCAAATGCTTCAGAATGTTGAAGAAGCTGACTTCAATATTATCATGAGGATAACTCCACAGGGCCTTCAATGGCAAGTCTCCATTGGGGAAAATGTAGACCCACACAGCTGTCTGGAGCAGCTGAGTGCTTTGCTCTCATAGAGGTGACTTGGACTGCTGGGTGCTTGGGGGGTGGGTGGGCTGTCTCTGTCTTCTCTGGTTCCAATGTGACTTTTCTAATCTTACTTCACCTCTTGCCAAATGATCAATAGCTAATTAAAATCTCACATCTTGTGGAGCACAGGCTTTCAGTGATAAAGTTTCACCCGTCACTCCTCTTCCATGCCTGCACTCTAAGGAGCAGCTCAAATGGGCTTTTCTACCTCCACTCTTCATGACTCCTCCTCCTTCCAATCACAGAGCCAAACCATGCTCCTAATAGGGAAGTCAGGCTATCACTTCCAAATCTGCAAAATGTATGTCAAAGCATGATTTTGTAGTTCTCTGTAACACCCTCACTTTTGGTGTGTAATAGAGTAAATTTATTAAAAAGTAGCATAAAAGTCAAGTGGAAAATCTAAATAAAAATGTCTGTAATCACTGACTAAAGAGGAAAGATGGAGAGAGACACACATTGTAAGCTTGCTGCATTTGGACTCATGAAGGTCAAGGATGAGAGGGAATTGTTCATAGCATAGATGGGACCAGGTGGGGACAGAGCACCAGCCTGGAAACATGGAAACATTTTCCCAATGCCTTGGCTGAGCAGATATTGGCCCAACTTTAGATGGAACACAAGGTGGCAGATAGATACTTAAGTAAGTACTTGGGTGAAAGTATATTGGTTCCCACCGTGAGAAGTAGAATCTAGTTGTAGATGATAGCAGAAACCTACTTAGGCACCCATATATGGAGGAGGCATCAGATACTCTCAAAAACTACATTAGCCAGAGGAACCCAAGGTCAAATCCTGTGCACACAAGTTCAGGGGAAATCACAGCTTTAGGTTGCAATTAGGAAGAAGAGGAAGATAAAACTAAGACAAGAACACAAGGGGGGGGGCAGCCAGTTGTTACCAGATCTATGTCAGGCCATGAAATCTAGCAGAATGGAGGGAGAGAAGATACTTTCTTAGATGGTTTTTTTTTGTTGTTGTTGTTGTTTATTGACTAATTAAGACATTTTAATTCTCAAAGAAAGATGAATGGAATCAATGATTAGAGGATGTATTCAACTGTAAAAGTCATAGGAATTCGAAATAGTTTCAATTCATGGGACAGGAAACCCTTCGTTTAAGGGACTCATAGGAGATGGACAGTGGAGAGAATGACATAGCTTTTCATTGGCCTCTAGTAAGTCATGTGTACCTGATGGAGCTTCCAGAGCACCCATGGCATAGTCCTATGTTCCCACATTGACACTGGTGTCCCCTAGTACCCAGCACTGATGCCATTTGCTAAAAGAATTCTGTCAATTAATTGGATTATGTTTTTCTCTGAAATGTTTTCATATGTCATTAAGTTACTCAAGTGTTTTGCATGACTCCTACAAACTTAAGATATATTCTGTGTAATTTTAAGACACTCCACAGTAATTCTGGTATGTTAATGTAGGTTTACTAAAAATTATTATTTTGTGCTTTTTGGATGGAGAAAATGTATGTCTTAATGGATTTAATAAAAAGGAAAAAAATCTAGCGGTGGATTATATCTTGTGAGAGTTCAAACTCTGGTACTTGCTGTTCTTTGAACATCAGACCCGTGAACACATTAAGCACAACAAGGGTTAATTTGTGCAATAGAATTCAATCTTCAGATATTAATCATCATATTTCTAATTACACTTTTCATCCTTGGCTACCAGAACAAATTCACCTTCCATTGGATTTATAGGTACACAATCTGCATTCGGACCAGATATCTGGGCATTGTCTCCATAAATAATAGTATTCTTTATCATAATAGTTCACTACATGTTATGTCTCATTGAACTAATCAATTCACTATTTCTAGAAGGTGAAAATATAAGGCCACATAATAGTGGCAAATGAATGAGAAATTGCAAAATATAAAAGTTAAAATCCAACCGATCTGAAAAATATTTAGTAGACACAAGCTATAGCATACTAAAGTGCTGTTTGTCAAGATCCATCTGTTTAACCTTTATTCGATATCTACATTTTTGTAAAACTGGTAATTATTAATAAGGTGAGCTTAATTTCTTAAAAGTAACAATAAAGCTTATAGTTAAAATTAGAACTATTCATTTATTTACTTTAGATTGTTCGTTTGAACCCTAGGCCTATGCTCTGCCTTCAGATATGCTGTTAATTGTTTGTCTAAATTTAAAATATATAAGGACAAAGTTAACATAATTTTCCCCATTAGTAAACTAAGGTGCCACTCTCTACCTTTGACCCCAATGTCTCGTGGCCCTCTCCCTCCCTAGCACAGGAGGTGCTATGGGTCTCTCCATGATTCCTACCCTGATGCAGATGTTGACCCATACACTGGAAAAGAGCAGTGAGGAAGGCAATCAGGGAATCTACCAATTGTGCTTGAGATTTCACCCTATTTTCAAAGTGGTTTATCATTATTACTTATTGCTATGATTTGAGACTACGTAGTAGATTCTAGATACCACTCATTGTCAGTTTGCAAATATTTGCTCGGAATCTTAAAATTGGCTTTTTAATCTCTTTGAATAAAATTTTAATTTTGGCAATATCCAATTTATTAATATTTTTCTTTCACAAAAAAGCATAACAGGTCAAAGCCTCATTATTGATTTTTAATTTATATCCCATCATTTCAAAATTTCACACTATCTCAATATTATTAAGAGACAGAGGAAAAAAGGAAATTAAATTCAAAACATTAGAAATACAGTGAAAAATGAATTTTAGATCTGTTTATAAAGCAGACATAAATTAGAAGAAACACAACAACAAATAGACCATAATATCTTCATAAAAATTAAGTCAGGTATTTTTTCCAAAACATAGGAAATAAAAACGTAGGAAAAGATTCAAGAGAAAATACAAAAATATTGAAAATAACCAAAGATAAAATAACATGGGTAATACAATTACCATGATGCTTAAATGGACCTAACAGAAAAAAATTCCTTATAAAACAAGTAAAATATTCCTAGAATGTAAGAAATATTTACAAATATATATCATGAGTGTACTTTATCAAACTAAGAATATCATGAATGATAGAAAACAAGATATATGTTAGTACAATTACTTACTTTTTTTTAAAATAAAAGAGCTGTTGCACCTATATTAAATTAAGTCAGATCATGTATATGAGAAACAAAATTATATTTTTAAAGCAATGCTTATGCTAGAAAAAGGAGTAATTATCTAAAGAAAGCTAAGAAATCTTCATACACGAATTTCTTTTATCCAGAAGAATGAGCCTTTTATATCTAAAGGGTACAAACAAACAGTTATTAACATGTCAGAAATTAGGAAATGCTATTCCCATGAATTTACTAAAAAATGACCTTAAAGCATCCAAAATAAATGATGACAATAACTTTTAGAAAGCTGGAGTACTAGGGACATCCTGTTATTCATTACTCTGAGTTCTTCCTTTTGCCTTCCTCACTAGGAAGATACCTATAGGACCCAATGATGGTGAATTAAGGTAAATTATGCTAAGAACCTGGCCTGGGTTTTGGCACCAGAGAAGAATTTATTTGCTGGCAACTGTCATTATCAACCCCAGGGTTGCCACTCAAGGCCCCCCGTGGTGGAGACTGGATTCAAAAGAAAGCAAATAAAAAGATAGAACTAAGTTAGAACTGAGGGGAATAAGAAAACTGAGCATCAGGAAGTTTAAAGATAAAAATTAAAAGCTCTAAAAGTAGAAAAAAAGGAGAGAACAAAACACCCTGAGGTTTGGAGCTTGCAACTGAACTTGCAGGATTTTCTTTGGAATACTTCCCCCTGGGAGTGTTGAAAAGGATGGATCTTGAGTGGGTACAAGAGGGGCTTTGTCTCCTTAGCATGTGGCTCGCAGCTGACCTGCTCACATATTATTTAGGACCCAAAGGCTGCCCAGGTGGCCATGTGATCTAATGTTATCCCACAGAAGAGAGGCACAAGAAGCTAGCTCTTGACAGAGTGAATCTCACCCCTTCCATGGACCTATGCCGTTGCCCTTTCTTACTAGTTGGGAGAAACAGCCTTCAAATTGTCGCATGTCTTGTATTTAAGCATATAAATTATGCATTTGGGGGAAGAGATTAACAGATACTCCACTCCCCTCACTCTCCTGATTATTAGTCATTTTGCCAAAACCTGGCAATTTATTGGCATCTTTATTTCTGTATTCGTAAAACTGATGTTGAATAACTTTTGTGATTATTATAAAATAAGATATCAGTATTTCCTGGAAGTCATATGTAGGTGAAGTTTATCCTTTCTTGAAACATCTTAGCTTTTGGGTTCTTAGAAAGACAGATGAACCTCGTGCATTGAATACCCTCTTTTCAGAAGCACAGAGCTCAAGGTCAAATGAGCCATTTACTCTAGTATAACATAGGTGACTATAGCAATGAGCAGATTTGATGTATTTCAATAAAATATTCTAATCGCATGTTCTGGCCTTGGAGGCCTCGGGCAGCATACACTGTATTTGTTAGACACCCTGGCTTAATTACTCTCATAAATGAATTATACCAATTCCAATTGAAAATCATAAGTGTTACAGTTGAACTAAGGTCAAATTAAACTTTCTGCCAATTATGCAGATTACTTAAGCAATTATGTAAATTGTTAATAAATTCTTAAGTGATATGGAATTTTTCTTGAGAAAATATCAGTTTTATGCTATGAACTCAAATACTTGGAGAGCATAACTGTAAAATGTAACTTAGCTCTAAACATCTATCTTAGGGGATCTGTTGGGAATATATATATAATTTATTTATTTATATGGCATTTATAATGACAAAGTTAGCCTCTCATTACTTGAGAGTGAAAAGTAGATTTGGTTTTGCTCTAGAATTTCCCAATTTTTATTGTAAATATGCACATTTTGATCACTTCTCATTGACATAAAATATGTAGATATGTATCTATCCATGCCTCTCTTTTAACCTCTTATTGGGCAATTCGGTCACTGCAAACAAAATCTGCTCATCTCTTGTATATTGTGGTCATTGAAAGTCTGAGTGTGTGTGCATGTTTGCTCATGTGCAGAAGTCCACACGGATGTGTGTGCATGTGGAAGCCAGAGGACCATCCCATATATCAATCCTCAGGCATTTGCCACGTTCTTTGAGACAAGATTTCTCAGTGGCAGAAACTTGCCAAATGGTCTGGAATGGCTGCCTAGTTAGCCCGAGGTCTCTACCTGTCTGCTCCTTCCCAGTTCTGGGATTACAAACACATGCTACCGCATCTAGCGGGCCTTTTACTTGGATTCTGGGATCTGACTCAGGTCCTTATGCTTGAACATCAAGTGCTCTTTCCAGAGAGCCATTTCCCAGCCCTCATGAAAGTTTTCATACATCAACTTCCATGTTCTCTAACACCCTGAGCCTAAATTTTTATATTGCAAGATGTTCTTTGTCAAACCTCTTTGTCCAGACAAGACATAGGATGTATTTTGAACTGAAGAAAACCAGAAAACAAACAAACAGACAAACAGAGAGACAAACCTCAGGTATACAAGTCATGTCCTGAGGGCTGGAAAAGGCTCACTGGACATGCTTGCTGCTCAAGTGTGATAACTTTTGTTTGGATATTCCAGAATATGTATAGAACTTCTGGGATGGGGTGTGTTTATCTGTAATCCTAGAGTTGGGGAAGTAGAGTCAGGAGGGTCCCAGAGTCAAGCCAGCCAGCTAGTCTAAGCTAATTCTGGAGTTCAAAATTCAGTGAGAGATGATGCCTCTAAGCATAAGGTCGAGAGCAACTGAGAACTCATGACATCATCCTCTGGCCTCCACACACATGCATGTGCACCAGCACTTGCAACTACTTACCTAAGGCACACATGAACAAGCCTGCATGCCTGTGCACCACACACACACACACACACACACACACACACACACACACACACACACACACACACAAACACATGCCAAAAAAGGGGTCAACTCTCTTGCATAATTTTCTATTACAAGCTTATAAAAGGAAACAACCATTTCCTCAAACTGTCATATAGGAAGCCTCTGGAGAGTACACATTCACAAGACAAGTCCATGAGCCTTTTATCTCAGGTTACTTTTAGTCTAAAGTTTCAAAATCCATGTTAGAATGATGAGGACTTTTTTTTGACATGTGTAGGATGCTGTTATATTAAGATGGCTTGTTCAGGCTGCAAAGACAAAGAGCTTGGCACTTTGCAGTGGATGTGATTTTATAACTCCAGGGAAGGGGAGACCAGCAGCCAATGAGGCAGCTCTGAGTCCTAGAAGCCTCTCTGATAACATGGTGCTTTGAGGCATAGCAACAAAGACAACCTTCTCTGTCCCTCCTGGCATGGTTTCTATGTACCTCTCTAGAAAGCTATGTTATGAATATAGGCATCTTCATAAGGAGAAGAGGGAGATACAGCATCATGGTAGATTTCTATGGATGAAAATCCGACTAGTCCAACAGTTGCTCTAATTGAAGTATTACGTTTGTAACTTTTTGCATCATTTTTTGTTCTCTTTTCAAGTGCTGATGGACAAGGTATTCAAGTCTCAGAACTGCAATGACAAAATGATCCTAGGTTTGGAAGGGGATGTTCTCTTGTTGCACAGTCATGACCAAGCTTGTTTAAACTGACTCCAGACAGTCCCAAAGTTCACTGGTGACTAATTGAAGCCCTAATAAAGGCAAAACCTCTGACCTTCGTCCTATGGGTCCTTTTCTTTATGTAAATGAACATTTGAACATGAGTTGTGAAATGTATGACATATCAAAAAGGGAAGCACCTGATGTGGTGAAATATGAATATTGATGAGAGAAATGAGAGAATTCAATGAATGCTAAATTATGGGTCTACAGGGGGTTTTCTTTGTTAGAATCTACATGTCACTTTCTGTAAACTCCAGGGTATTCAAGAGAAGGCACAGGGGCAAGTGTACCTGGCAATCCTTCCTTTTCTTTTCTTTCCTTTCATAAAAATTCTTTGTGATAGAGAGGAAAGATTTTATGAAATATTAGATGAAAAGAAGGCTTTCAAATTGTACTTGCTTTGTGGTGAGTCCCTTTCTGGCTCTTTTGCATACCTAAAAGTCACCACCTTGAGTCCATTTCTTGCTTTTAAAAAGACATTGCACTTTCCTGGTTCCAACACAGAGCTTCTGGACCTGCATTTTGAAATGTCGCATTGTCATCACCATAAGCAGTTCTGTGAAGGCAAACAATGCGATTTTTTCTTTCTAATCCACCCAGCAACAATGCATAGTGGGTACCCTCCATGGCCCCGGTTTCAGGGCTACATATGACTGAAGACAGAAAGCTATTTCAAGCATTGAAAACAGCCTTATTACCCTGCCATTTTTGCACAGTTTTTTTTTCCTTCCCCGTGACATTAGAGAGTCCGAAGTGACATACATTTTTTATAGCTTCATAAAGTCGTCTCCTGACCGGGTCACCCTTCTCATAACTAGGGAGCAGAACGCTTGAAAAAACCCATTCATCAACGTGAAAGCAGCCTCTGTCGGCTGTTCCAATATGCACAGTCTGGCGAGAGCCAGCGCAGTGCAAATGCTAACTTACTCCTTTGCTAATGCCAAGTGACCCTCTCTCTCTCCTACCCGCTCAAGGAGGAGCGGAAGGCACAAGTGCCTTTCCACCAAGCCTTCCTGTTAAATGTCCTGAACACATTCAAAAAATTAGCTTCCTATTTATACTAATTAAATATTCAATTAAACAAAGATAAAATTATGGAGGAAAATTTGTTCTTGCCTAATGGACTATAGCCCGTTTATTACTTTTTCACACATATACCATTAGAGTTCCGGTAAAACAGCTGAAATTGTTAGCATTAGCTTTATGATTTTTTTAGACATCCAGACTTATTGTGGATTATCATGCGGTTATAGGTGGGTAGAAGTAGGAAGGAGATTTGAGGAAGCAAGGAAAATGGTTCCACTTATATTTCCTGCAATTGGTAGATATTCGATCCTTTAGAAGAGTCATCCATTCAAGGGAAACCTTCCCAAGGAAAGTAATTGTGTCATTAGCACAACAGTTGAGATTGGAAAACTACATGTTAACAACTGACTTCAGTCCTCCAACTGATGTTTACAGACCAAGCAACTGACCTCCATATCGTAGTGGTGAGGACATCACCAGCCCACACCCACACTGGATGAGGCAGTCTACTATCCTGGGGTTTCTTGCTTCACTAACTTGGAGGAAAATTGATGTAAGATCCAAAATGAATTTTAGACAAATTCAAAATCTAAGAATGTGTGTGTATTAAGGATTATATTATCATGGTATTGAAGAGATTTTATTTATTTGTTTATATTTGTACACACATATATATATATATACATGTATATATATATATATGTGTGTGTGTGTAGTAACATTTATGTAGTGCAAAGATGTACAGAGTATGCATAAATAATTTCACGGGCATAATCAAAATATCTACTCATTCATATATATGATTAATAAATAGTTACCAGATGTAACTCCAAGGGAAAAATAAAAGTTATTTCTACTTAATCCTGTGCTGTAAGGTGCAAGAAAGTCAAACTGCTGAGAAAATCTTCATCTTTATCTTCTACAATGTTTTCTTAATCATCTCACCAATAACACATTATGAGTCTGATGTGACTCTGTCGCCTCAACCCTCCTGTCAAATCTGGAATCACTCACACTTTCATTTCTGGGATAAAAGAGGTAGCCTCTATCTGTTCCCAGGTCTTTTTTTCTGGCTGAGCCTCACTGAAGTCCTTCTGTCTTCCACAACTCTGCCCCTATGAACATCACTATGGGCTAGTGACTAGGCGATAAAAAATGTTATAGTGTAAAGCCCACGTTAAAGAAGAATGACTTTTGAGAACTTTACTATTTATATTAGCTTTTATTCCATTCTTGTGGAAAATATTATGACATATCTTTGCTAACAACTTTGGAACCTCCACCAAAATTTATCTTTCTGGAGTGACCATGGACAACATTAGAATGTGTCTCTTTTTCTACAAGAGCAGATGGGAGTGCAATGGCATCTCATTTTATTTTAAGACCCAATTATAAATTCAGGCATCAGATAAAATATTGGGATTAATAAAGATCACATATGCAGGCATCCTCAGAACCTCCAACTATAAATATAAACTACACCAGGAGGGCCTCAAGCCCAGCTACCTCTCCCTGCCTTGCCTCAGTGCTGATTATGTCACTTGCTAACACAGACGACAGCAGTTTTTCGATCACTGAGCCTGTTGACTCTTAACAGGCTTAACTATGTTAATTTATTTTCAAGGAAGTTAATTTCTTTTTAAAATGATATGAGAAGATGAAGAATTGCATCCTTTAGGGGAACAATTACGATTTTAAGATCATTCTTATTCAGTTAAATACAATAAAACACAGGTCAGTAATCCTCTGAAAATGTAGCACTTTTTATTCATGAAAAATAGCATTTCACCAATGCTATTTTCACAACACATGGAATATTTTTCATGAGGGATTAGGTAAAACAAAATCTTTCTTAAGGTATGTGAATACAGTTCTGTTCAGAAGAGCAAGTAAAATGTACACAAGGATGATGCTTCTGACAATTTCATTAATATTTATTAGGTTTCAGGTGTTTCAACAACTGATCTGAAATCTATCAGTTTTGTATTACAACCTTACTCTTCGGTAAGCCCTTTATTTGACAGTATCTGTATAAAATTAAAACTCATTTTTTTCTATCTGAAAATTCCATACCAAGTTAGATTTTTCTTTATATTGTATTCTTATGAGGGATTTGTTTTGTCAACTTTTCTCTCTTAACTACTTTAATAAGGTTCTGCTACCTAGTGAATACTTGCCTGTAAGGTGTACTAGTACCAAAAATTAATGTGCTCTGCCTAATCTTATCACAAACATAATCTATGATTATGTTTGATTTTTCTGAAATGCCCCTGCAGTTTTAGGGCCAGATGGTCTACACAGCTTTTATTTTTTATTTCCTGATTACTGATCATCCAGCTACGGCAGTTATAAAATAAACTGTACTTCCAGACCCTTTAGGAGGGCTTGACTATAAACTTCATTGGGAGAAGAAAGCTGATAACATTGTCATTCTCTGTCATCATTAAAGCCTCATCACCAACACAACATGTTGTAGGCACTCTATATATTTGCTGGAAAAGTGAGTTAATAAACACGAATGTTTCTGTGAATAAAGGCCTAATGAAAAGGAGTGGTAAAAACATGCTAGAGGGTAGTGAAATGATAGGTTTCCCCATGACCCTGCACGTGAGTGCAATGAGGAAGAAGATATTTGGGAGAAATATTGAGGAAGACAGGAGAGAAGTCATTGCAAAATAAGCAGGCATACTCTGGAGACCACTGTTCTGGTAAAACATGCAAATGGCTTTCATTGATGCTAGATCTTCAGGTTGAACCTTGTGGAGTGCAGGTGCAGTGCACAGGCTCCAAGGTGAAGTCATGACTCGATCTTGTTGATTGGAAAGATTTCCCTTCACACTTGACACAATGAATATAGCAAAGATTTTTGTGACACTTCAGAAAAATTAAGGCAAATTCCAGTAGAGCTATCAACCTCAAACCATTATGAGTAAGAGTGACTGTTCTCTAATAGCAGAATAAAAAGTGTCCATTCCAAGATGCAAACAATCCATTAACCCTAAACCCAAGTGGAATTGGAAAGTTGACATTTTAGGAGATATATATATATATATATATATATATATATATATATATATATATATATATGTATGTATTAAGATTGATAAGAAAGTCTTTCCTCCCTCACTATCTTTCTTTCTTTCTCCCAACTCTAATGATGTCAACATCCTCTGCCACATAGTCCTGTCATTAGATTAGGATACACGGCACTGCTCCAGCTCCAGGAACAAAGAGCCAAGTGACTGTACACTGATGATGCTCTGAAACCGGAAGCCAAAGTAAATCTTTCTGCTCTTAAGTTGATTTTCTCAGCTATGTTATCACAGAGGAAAAATCTTACTGACACGCTCCATTCCCCTTCCTCTGACTACCAACTCAAGACACAAAGGTGAACGCATTCCCTCTTCTGCACCTGTTTTTTTAATTGTCGTGGTCCAGACACAATCTTACTTGCCTAAATGCAAAAGTGAAGTTATATGCTAGCCATATAATTGTCTATTTTCTCATTTGTTCCCCCTTTAAAAGAGGGTTCCTTCCCTGCGAATCCTGGATTTATATCATGTAATAGGTTGGTTTTCATGGCTGGGAGAATCCAATAAAGGAAAAACATCTAATATGTACTTGGCATTCATCAAATATTTTCTCAGCTATCTAGTAAGTAAATGGATGTAACAGTCTTTGGGCACACCATAGTCACTCAGTAAATCTTTCATTGTTATCTTATAATGATTAGATGAGAAATATTTATAAAAATGTTATTACCGGGATCAAAAAATCCCTTAAGAATAACTTAGCTGTAATAATAAAAAATGTTCTCTATGTTTTTTTTGCTGTATGTGAGAAAAACAAATGCTCCAAAATAGTATCTAAAATAATCAGAAAAGAGAATTTTGAATGTACTCACCATAAAGAAGTGAAGAAAGTTTACTCTGATGAGGTTGAAAGATAGCTTAGTCAGCACAGTGCTTGCTGGGAAAGGGCGAAGAAGTAAATGTGATCCTTAGCACTCACAGAAAAAGCAAGTTACCAGAGCACACAATGCCAGTGCCCCAGACAGCAGAGATAGTCAGGTCCCAGGATTTGTGGTCAGCTAGTTGAGCCTAATTAGTGTGCTCAAAACCATTGAGAAAACATGTCTCAAAAAGTAAGCTATTGAGTCATTGACGAAGTGACCCATAGTCAACCTACAGTCTCCACATGGACACGTGTAATGCTCACACACATATGCACACATATTTATAGTAATTATATATCTGTTTCTTTATATCTCTTTTTCTTCTATCCCATAGATTCTTTTTTTTGTTCTCTTGTTTATATCCTAGAAATCTTCAGAATTTCGATTCTGCCTATCTGTCTTCTATTATTCTTGAATACATCATTTCACTGGTCTTGCTATCAAGTCCTGATGCTCGTCCTATTGTTTGTTCAGTTATGTGACAATATTTCCCACTGTCATTTTATTCACTGTGGGTTTTTTTTAACATTTCTCTAAGTGCTTTAAAAAGAAAATTCTTTCTGATTTTCTTCACTTTGCTCAATTTTTCACCCACGTTGCTGATTATGATGTCCATTTTGCTGTCTTTCCTTTCTATGTCCTAAATTGAATTTATCTCATTATATCTTCTTAAGTCATGGATCAATTAGCCAGTAATTTTTTTAAATCATCTGGAATTTTACCTATGTCAATATTTTCAAGTTTAGTAGTTGTGAAATTAAGATCTTTTACACGAGTCATGTGGCTTTCCTTTCTCATGCATCTTCATTATATAGGCTGCACACAACAAATATATAATCAATGTTTTAATAATGGGGGAAATTTTGAGAGAATTTTATTTAATACCTGGAACAAATCAAAGGTGTACATTCTAAAATACTGAAGAGAAAAGTTGTGGAAGATACTAAACAGTACAAAACCTCTTATGTCTTTACAATGGTAGAAGTAATATTGTTAAAATAACTGCATTTCTAGTAGTAATCTAGAGATTTCTAGCAATGCAGTGAAAATCCCAATGTCAGTTTTCACAGAACTGTGAAAAGGATTATAAACTCACTCTTTGAGTAGTTACAGCATGTTCTTGCAGAAAAAGCAATGCTAGGGGTGTACCAGTACCTGCTCTCAAGTTTTATTACTGAAAAATAGTAACAGAAGTAGCATGTCACTTGCACAAACACAGACATGTAAACCAATTCTACATAATAGAGGAGCCAGAAATAAACCTCAGCCCCCCCAAGCTTAGACAGCAAAAATATAGTGGTCAAAAGACTGTCTATTTAACAAATGGTACTGGGACAACTGGATTTCTATACATAGATGAAGGAAACTCTATCCATAATTCTTCAAAAAATAACCCATACTGGATCAAAAACTTTAGCTCTATAAAACCTAAAGATTTGAAACATGTGTAAATCACTTCATGATATAGACATCTACAAAGAATTTGGAAAAGAATTCCTATTGTGAAGGAAATAACCCCAAGAATTAGCAAGTGGAATTACATGGAATTAGAATGAATTTTCACAGCAAAGGAAACAATTGCAAGAGTTCATCCACAGTCTACAATGTGGGAGAAAATCTTTGCAAACTGTACTTCAGAAGGGGATTTCTATTAATGATATATAAAGAACTTAATGACTTTAAGACCAAAATAGTAAATTACCTCAATCAGTAAGTGGGCTAATGATAATTCTAAAAAGAAGAATACAAATGGTCAATAAATACTTGAAAATGTTCATTACCCTTGACCATCACACCAATTGAAATGGTGTTCATAAAGCAAATAAATGTCATTGAGGCTATGGAAAACAGGACTCCTTATGCACTGCTGAATAGAATAAGCTTATTCTATCATTGTAGATTGATAGGAATTAGTAGAGAGTTTTCTAGAAACTAGAAATAAACTACCATATGTGACCCAGCTATTCTAGAGTCCAGCATATCCGCCTATACCCAAAGGCCTGTAAGTCTACATACCTCAGAAATACTTGCTCATTCATGTTTACTGCTATACTAATCACACACACCAGGAAATAAAACAAGCTTAGATATTCATCAAGATTAATAATTAAAAATGGGGTACCTCTAGTTAATGACAATTCATGTAGCCATGAAGAAAAATGAAATTATGACATTTACAGAGAAGTCGATAAAACTAACAATCATTCTGTTAACTGAAATATGCTAGCTCAGAAAGAAAAAAAAAACATGTTTTTGCTTATATGTGGAATCTAGATTTAAAATTATATGTGTGTATTTACATATGTATAGGTCATTAAACTAGAAAAGTAATTATGTCAAGGGAGGAAGAGATCTTAAAGGGAAGGTGATAATATAATAGAAGAAACATGTAGTACTTACTTTCTTGTGGCTTGAATAAAAATACCTGATCAGCTTATGAAAGAAAATGGTTTATTTTGGATTGCAATACCCAGGAGAAGTCTACCTCCCAGACTGGCAGGAAAGGCAAGGTAGGAGCATCAGCTAACCTCACATCTTCACAGCAGCACCAGAGAAGCTGAAGACACTAGGGCACCACGCACGACTTCACCAAAACATCTTAAGGACTGCACTCAGTGACACTCTTCCTTCAGCAAAGCCCCATCTCGCAAAGCTTTCAATAACTTCTCAAATGGCACTGCCAACTGATTCAAACATAAATCTATGGGAGACATTTAACATTCAAACTGAACCATTTGTGAATTAAAAGGAGAGGGGAGTGTTATGAGTGGGATAGAAGTGTGCCAGTCAGAAGGCATGGGGAGAGTGAAGTAAGGAAAACAGAACAAAGTATAATGAAACATATGCATGAAAATGACTTCATAAAATCAATTATTTTTAATTTGCTCACAGAAAGATCAATGAAAGATTAAACATAGAATCAACTGTTCTCAGAATTACAGCTCCGTGTTAGAGAGCTTGCTTATTGGGCATGAGGCTCCAGCTTTAAATTCCAGCATTACAAAAAAAAGTCTTATTAAAATGAATACCTGTTGTATGTCAACTTATCTTTGTATTTACTTAAATCTTTTCAGATTAGTAAACATTTTAATATCTCAAAATACTAACGTTCCACTGTGAATAATTCTTCTGATTTAAAACCTATTTCTTCTTGTTTTTCAAATGTATTTGTATTTTGTTACTGATACAATACTGGACTTTTCTTATGCAAGATTTCCACCAAACCAAGCCATGATAATGTGTTCCTTTTTTAGTTTTTGGTTTTTGAAGGGTGGCCTGAAATTCACTATGTAATCTCAGGGCGGTCTCAAACTCAAATCAACCATCCTATCTCTGCCTCTCAAGTGTCAGGATTGTAGGCAAGCGTCACCATGCCCAGCAAGGCGTTTACTTTTGAAGAGGATTAACAAACACAAATGTGGTCTTACCCCTTTCTTTTAAGGACCAGCTTGTTCGTCTATCTCCCATTTTCTTAGTCACCATATTGGTATTTGTTCCTCAGTGTTCCTTAGTGAAATCATAGGCACTAGCTTCCCTAAAGCTAGTTGGTAAAAGAAATTTATCTTTGATGATTATAAAAACAATACCTGAATTATGGGTTTTAATAAACTGAAAAAAGAAAATAATGATCACATGTTTCCAGGATTAAAAATTATTCTTACTGTTCCTTTCCCCAAGAATTTATACATGGATTTGTAAAGAAGTGCTGTGATTCAGACAAGACCAGAAATGAACCCCACATTTCTCTTGGCATGATGGGAAAAACTGCTTTAAAGGATATAGTTATTGTACACCCTCATCCTTCATAGGGGGATTAGCATCAAGTACCCTGAGTAGAACTAAAACTAAAAATGTCCAAGTCTGTTATATAATATGTAATGTATGCCTTTTCGCCTTTAACTTTACCTTCTTACTATATGAATTTTAATATGGAACTGCCACATGGAATTTTTCTTTCATCGGAATTAGAGAACTGGGCATCACTGAACCTACAAAATGATTTTATGGTTATCTATTATTATGGTTCCCAATCATCTTTGTCACTTTCATTTTTTCTGTGATAATGTGTCTTATTATAAGCTTATAATTATGTCTTTTGCATGTCAATAATTATTTTCTTGGGTTAACTTGCATAATTAAAATTAGCATGTCTTTGGGCATGCATAATAAGAGTATTTTAAAATATATTCCAGAAAGTTATACTTCTATAAGATATGTATAAAAATAAGAATATAACAATTTCACTTTACTTTTTCTTTTTTATCCTCCCTTCTTCCTTTCTCTCTCTTTCTTTCCTTTGTTACTTCTTTCATTCTTTCTTTCTGCTCAGAAGGAAACTTAAGGCCTTCCAGTGCTAAGCAAGTTCTCTCCTACTGAGCTACACACCCAGTTTATAAATACTTTTAACCTTTTAACCTTTTAACCTCAGCTGTATTCAGTTTCCTTAAACTTTTATAAGTTTTACAGGCAAAAAATGTCCAGGGGTGATTATACTCTTAAAACCACAATTTACAGGGTGGAGTGATGGCTCAATGGAAACAGATCTTTGTTCTGCTAGCAGGAAGAGTTCCTGAGTTCAGATTCATAGCATCCATGTAAAAGTTGGACACCATGGTGCACATCTATAATCCCATTGTGCCTATTCCCAGAAGGGAGGATGGGACAAAAAAATTTCCTATCAGGTTTGGGTCAGTGAGCCTGGACATGTACCCATGACCAATAAAGAGAATAGCATACTGTGATTCAAAAAAGGTGGGAACCAGCATTGGAGGTTAACCTTGACCTCCATGTGAGCGCTGTGACACGTGCATACTTGCACTCACACACATGAGCATGCACACACAATACAAACACACAGCCACAAAATACTGAAAAGGGAAACTGTAAAAATCACAATTTATATTTTTTTGCATAAAATATTTTAATCAGCTGCATCTATTGAAGTGTTTTTCTTGAATGGGGATGTGACTTCCTAGAAGAGTACTTTTACATGTCAGCAATAAATAATTAAAAATTGCATTACTGGGGAGGTCACATGTGTATAGAGTATATATGGGTATGATGTGTGATGTATTCACATACGTGTGCCAATGCATGCACCTTGTGCACAAGCACATGAGATCAGTCAGTGCAGAACAACAAGTGTCTCCTCTTTTAGGTCATTTACCTGTGTTTTAAGATGGTGCCTTTCACTCAACCTAGACGTAGTAGAAATTCTCTTTGCTTGTTTGCTTTGTAGTTTTTTTTTCCTTTTTGCTTAGTGAGCATCAGTAATATTCTGTTCTCTATACCCCACAGGACAAGGTTACAGACATACATGGTCATGCTCAGCTGTGTAGGAGACTAGGGAATACTCCATGGCTATCTCAGGTCCTCTCAGGCCCTCATGCTTATGAAGCAAATGCTCTTCACTGCTCAACCATCTCCCCAGGACCCCTGAGGTTGGATTATTTTTACAGTATTTTAAATGGCACCTAAATGTTCAGCTATTCATGAATATATATAAAGTATATGCATGACTTCATTGATAATAACCATAAATTATTGATGAGCTAAGTCATAGGATATTCTGATAAATGAGAGATAAACTATGTTCATGGACAGGAAGTGCTAATCTTATTAAGATATCAATTTTATCAAAGTTTAGAACCTAACAACTTTTTGAACATAGAAAAATCATTGTAATACTTGGTTAAACAAGGTTTCTTTGCATACAAAAGTATTACAAATCATTAAAGATTGTTAAAATAGACTTTGACCAAAATAACATTTTGTTCTTTACAGACATTATGATAAAAATGAAAATCAAGTCAGGGATTGTGGAGAAACATTTTCAAACAGAAATTAGAGAAAGGGAGAGGAAAAGGAGTAGGGGACTAAATGAGATAGAGAGGAAAGTGTCCAGAGTTAAATGAACCTATGGACAGTATCTCAGTGTCACTAAGCATTAAGAAAATATAAATTACAATAATAGTGTGATTCTTCTTTGAATACTTACTAGAATGACCTGAACAACTCTGAAAGTGCTACACAGCAACAATGACGGGAGTAACCTAGAACTGCCATGCATCATTGATGGGAAGTGTCATTGATATTTTGAATAATAGATTTTCAGTTTCAGATGAAGTTGACTATGTACCTATTCGGGTTTGAAACATTGTAGCTTCATGGTGTCATCTCCAAGAATAATGAGAGTGTATGTCCACACAAAGATCTGTCTTGAATGTTCAGTTTTATTCATATGGATCCAAAGTGCAAACATGTTAAATATCAAAACTTTACAACAAATAAGCAAACTGAGGATGGACTGAAAAATAAAAATGAATACAAAAAGACATTCCTTTAAAAGTCATTAGGTTAACCTCATGTTACAGTGCTCATTCACTTCTAAGTCTCAGAACAGAAATCACTCAGCCTTCCTTTATGACTAGAAGTAAGGGAAAGCCAGTGACATTTCAGTGTGGTGGACATAATTCTGTTCTTCACTGATTCAGTGGCTCCCTGATGGTGCACATTTTCAAATTTCATAAACTATATTTTATAGTGGAAAATTTCTGTGCAGACTATACTTCATTAAATCTATCTCTCCTCAGGCTGAGGATCTTGGCTCAGTGCATGAGGACATAAGTTTGGACCCTCACTCTTATGTAAAAATGGCAGTACTTTCTTCATCTCTGAGAAATCTGATCAGAGCTTCAATAGCTATCTACCATTAGTGCTGCAAGTCTCAGTATGACCAATATATACATATATATATATATATATATATATATATATGTATATATATATCATTATTATTTCTCACAAGCTAAAGGATTGGTTTAATTTATTCCTACCTTTTATGAATTATCTTTTTATTGGAGATGAAGAGTATCCTATCAAAAATGGGTAGAAATTATTTAAATATTTAATTTATTTATAATGAGAGAGAGAATGAATATAGGACTGTAGGACTGACAGGGCCTGATGCCATTGCAAATAAAGTGCAGATGCCATTTTGTGCATCTGGCTTATGTTAGTACTAGGGAATTGAACCCAGGCCATTAGGCTTTACAGGCAAGTAATTTAATCACTGAGCAATCTCTCCAGTTCCCCTAAAAGCATAAATTTTAGTCTGTAAATACAGAAGTTCCTGCATTGAGATGAAATCTAGATTGTACTGATGTTATCTGAGATACTCCTTTCGAGAATACTGTCCTAAAAATATTTTCCCTTAGTTTTTAATAGAAGCAGGACTATCAGGAAAGCCGAGTGTGGTGATACACACCTTTAATCTCAGCATTTGGGCACTTGGGAGGGAGAGGTAGGAGGATTGCCATGAGTTCAAGGCCACCCTGAGACTACATAGTGAATTCCAGGTTACCCTGGACTAGAGAGAGACCCTACCTAGAAAAAAAAAAGAATATCAGTAAACAAAAATTAAATTTCTAGTGATTTTATTAACATAACATATATATTAATGCAATCACATGTGCAATATATAATTATACTATATAATTATATAATTTAATTACCACTTGTTATGGCCAAAATAATTAATCATAACATAAAAATTTTGAACATAAATATTAATGATATAAACAGTTAAGCCTTTATATAATAATGTAAGTATACATTGTTGTTAGATTATATTTATTTATATTGTTACTGTGCACCACAAGTGATAATTAATTGGTTCAGAGACACAGTGGCTTACAATCAGTTACAGTATTTTAACATAACTACTTAGATCTAGGCGTAATTCAACTTTGTTAGCAACCCAAAGGTGATTAGTTATCAGGATATCTTAGATAACCATCAGTAACCATCAGTCATTTTGAATGTCATTTTGCAGAAAGACTAATAATTACCATATAAAGTTATAAAATTCAATCTCAAAGAGCAAATTTATACAGGCAGTTTGTAGTCAGGGGATATTTTTTTAAGGACAAGAGGAACTAACTAATGAACATGGTTTGTGTCCTATGACTTGATACTTTGCTGTCTCTGTGTTGACATTAGTTTCTATGAGCTCAATTCTGTCTGGAGGTCTTAGCCTGCAAATGCTTCTCTGGCTTGTGTTTTGTCTTTACTTTATTTAAAAAATATTTTATGTATTCTTTTTCTAGCAGAGAGATGAGAGAGAGAGAGAGAGAGAGAGAGAGAGAGAGAGAGAGAGAGAGAGAGAGAGAGAGAGAGAGAGAGAGAGAACACCAGGGCCACCATCTTGTGGGTCTGGCTTATGTGGATACTGGGGAAATTGAACCTGGGGCCTTTGGCACTGGAGGCAACTGCCTTAACCTCTGAGCCATCTCTCCAGCCCTTTTCTTGTCCTTAATGTAGCCGCTTCAGTGGCAGGTTTCACTGAATGTCAAAGTCCAGTTCCTGCGATACCTTGACCTGGGATACATCCTGACCCTTCCAAAGTACCTTCATTAGAACTTCCTGCTCTTGCCTATTTATTCTTACATCACAGCTCAATTAGGATGCATGACTTTTCAACAATTGGCTGAAACAACAGGCTTCAGTGTTTGGATTTTTTCTGACCAGGTTCCACAAGGTTCTTAAAAAAAAATCCATGTATACTGCTTTGAATTCCTTTCATTTTGACTTGAGCTGAAAAAAAAAATAAAATGTTATTTTTCAGTTGACGTAAAAATGCAGAATTGTGTGGATTGCTATGAAATTCAAATAAATATCTTTAATCTTATGCATTCTGATAATTAAATATGACTAGTGACACATTTCCTTGATATCCACTACCATGATGTATACATGTAAATAATTTGCATGGTCTATAAGAGCAACAAATTCTATTTAGGACTTAATGACCATGCAGTGTTATTGAGGAGTGGACTTTAGGGCTCATGTTTCTCAATCCACAAATAACTCTTGAACAAATAACATAAAACAAGCAAGATCCAGTATGGTCACATCTACCTCTAGTCCCAGCTACTTGAAAAGCTGAGAAAGGAGAATCAGGATTGCTGGCCATCCTGGTCAACACAGAGCCACCTTGTATGATAAAACAAACAAATCCCAGATTCTCTCAAGTTTTGGTAATGGAGCACAGTTTGTCTATGATAGTCATTCCATATGTACTTAATGAAATGATTTTAAATTAGCAAAATTATCTGGCTACATAGTTAAATGTTCATGTTTAAATTCTAATTACTTGAGTATAGATATTTAAGTATACAGATTGATGTTTGATGATGTGCCTTCTCAAAAATACTAATCACAATGCCTTGCAAGTTCTTGTTTCTCCACAGTTAATCTGATGAGTTTATGAATAAATATGTCTGAAAAATGCCCTAGATGTCATGTCACGTCTTCCATTCCTGTGAAAATCATTCTATGTGGATCTCCTAGATTTTAGTTGAAGCTCAGGCTTGTGTGACTCAGGCCTGTAATCCAGGGTACTCAAGAGTTTGATTCAGGAGAATCACTAGTTCAAATGATTTCAAGTCCTCCCAGGGCAACTTAGTGAGACCCTGTTTCAAAATGAAAATGAAAAGGAGAGAGAGAAAAAATAAACTAAAAAGAGACCCAGGGCTAGAAAATTTGCCTTTTATGTGTGGGGTTCTGGGTTTAATCCACAACACTACAAAATAATAAATAAATAAATAAATAAATAATAAATGATAGAAAGATAGATGGTGGATATATAGATAAAAATGAATGAATGAATAAAATTTAGTTGAATTTTTTTCCTAGAACTTTTTTCTGTTTTTTTCATTGTCCATAATGAGTTACAATATTTAGTGAGTAAACAATGAGTTCTTATCCCCAATTCCCTGCTGCCCCCCCACCCCCAAACCGTTGGATAATCTCCTCCATGGGTCGTCTGGATCAGTCCTTGTGACAGGAACCATGGATAGCCTAGTATTCAGCCAGGTTCTCCTGGCCATGCCTCTGGATAATCTCCCCCACCATGGCTCCCACAATCTTTCTGCCCCCTCTTCTGCATAGTTCCCTGAGCTCTAGTGGCTGCATAGATCCCTCAGTGGTGAGAAGTGCTTGCCGGCAGAACCTGATGGCTCTGAGTTTGGTTTCATAACACCAATTTAAAGCCAGACACACAAAGTAGCACACATGCAACTAGAGTTAGTTTGCAATGGCCTGGCCCTGATGTGCCCATACTCTCTCTGCCCCCTCACTCTCTCTATGTCAAATAAACATTTTTTTACAAAGCAAGAAACTCTATTAAGCATTTGCTAGATAGATGTGTTACTACATACTCATCTCTTCAACATTTTATATGCATAGTTGATTTTTGAATAGCACAGGCCCATTTATATATGCATTCTTTTTGAGATTTGAAACAATTTGGGGGAAAAACTTGCAAATGAATCTCATGAAAAGGCTGAATATAAAAAAAGCTGAATATGTAAGGAAGGAATAAAATACTTGTAAATAGTGGTCTATGTAGTCATTAATATCATAAAATATATAATCTATTGTATAATTAAAAATTCTCAAAATTTATATGCACATATAGCATACATATATCTCACTATTTCCTGGGGCTCTATGTGTAACAAATGTAGAGGTACAATAATGAGTCATCACAACAAAAAATTCACAGTCATAAGTTCTTGATGTTTTCATTGTCACCACCTGTTTTTGTGCATGTGAAGTCAAAAGTTGTGCTCAAACCAGGTATAGCTGGCACACATCTTTAATCCCAGTCCTAGGGAAGCAGAGGTAAGAGGATCACTATGAGATTAAGGCCACCCTAAGACTACATAGTGAATTCCAAGTCTGCCGAGGCTAAAGTGCGACTCTATGTGCTTGATTTTTATTTATTATTATTATTATTATTATTATTATTATTATTATTATTATTTTACTATATGGGGAGTGAGCATATCTAATGTCAGAGTAGTTTTAGGGGCATTCTCCTAAAAAGTCAATGAAGTTAGGCTGGGGAAATGACTGGCATTTAAAGGGGTTTGCTTACAAAATCTGCAAGCCTGGATTTGATTCGCCAGTTCCTAAGTAAACCCTGATGTATAATGTGGCATATGCATCTGGAGTTCATTTGCACTAGCAAAGGGGCTGGTTCTCTCTCTCTCTCTCTCTCTCTCTCTCTCTCTCTCTCTCTCTCTTTCTCTCTCTCTCTCTGTGTGTGTGTTTCTCTCTGTCTCTGGCTGTGTTTCTCTCTCCCTCCCTCTCTCCTTCCCTCTCTTTCTCTTTGTCTCCTTCCTCATAAATATATCAGTAAAATATATTTTAGAAGTCAAGAATATTATTGGTAGTAATTGACATTTCCAAGGTGCAAGAAGAATTTCACCAGCTTGTTTAAGATTCCATAGCTTTAAAAAAGAGAGAAAGAAAAAAAGAGAATTGAACCCAAGGAATCTGAAGCCAGATATCAGAGAGAGAGAGAGAGAGAGAGAGAGAGAGAGAGAGAGAGAGAGAGAGAGAGAGAGAGAGAGAGAGAGAGAGAGAGAGAGAGAGAACATGGACATTCCCAGGCCTCCTGTCCCTGCAAATGAACTTCAGACACTTGTGCCACTTTGTGCATCTGGCTTTTCCTGATTACTTGGAAACTGAACTTGGGACATCAGGCTTAGCAAGTTAAGTGTCTTTAACCACTGAGTCATCTCGCTAGTCCCCATACATCACATTCTTAACCATGAAAAGGCATTGTATTTTGATGTGCAACTTGCTTGTTTTCAACCAAGACTATAAACCAATTCAGGCTTCTAACTCTGTGTTTTCATTTTGTATATTTTACAAATTATGCTATTGTATCAGTACAAGATATAAATCTCATTTCCAGAGAGACACTATTTTACAAGATAAATTCACTGGTACAATCTATTTTCATTAAGAATTAGACAGACATAACCAGTGGTGTCAGGACTAGACCATACAAAACTGTATCATGGCAGGTGCAAGACTTTTGATACCTAGTTGGGAGAATGAGGAAATTATGAATTCAGTAGGAGTATTAATCCAATGGTAAGAGAATAGAATCATTTAAACTATAAAAATAGCAATCATAAACAAAGTTGTGAAATCTACCTTTCCCCACTTCAAGTTATTTAGCATAAATATCTCAAAACACAAATACATGTTGTAAAATAAACCATAAGTACAACCTCTTTACTGCTCACTACAATGTTCATCTAGAAAGTATATCTATAACCAATGAAGAATTATCTATCACATAAGGCCAGTCAGCATTTGCTAAATGAATTTTGTATAGAAGATGTCAAAAGAGTTTTCTTTTCATTTCCCCTTTCTACAACCATATGAATGTAAAAGTTTCCCAAAGCTCAAATTATTACAAACATTCTAAAGATGCCTGAATACAACAAATCCTAATGTGCATTCAGTGAATGAATGATAACCGAAAACTTGACATTTCCTGACCCTGCTATGTTATTGGCACTTTCAGTGTGTCTCTGGGCTCTATGGTGTTCATTGAAGATCCTTACCCTCTGGCTGACCAGCACATGGACAGCTCATGCAGTATGGAAGAATCAGGCTGCAAAGGTGAAGTCCTGGAGCCTGTCCCCACTTCTGATGTCCTGCCATGCTTCCTCTGTCTCCCTCGACTGCTTCTCCTTCCACCTCTCACTACAGCTGAACTTTAAGAGGCTCTGGAGAAAGAAGAAATAAGACTTTAAATAATTTATTTGGAGAAACAGCCAGTGAAGAGGAACAAATCATGTTTCACTCAGAGAACCGGGACCTTTGACACTCCCCTTTTCGCTTCACTACCTGGAGCCAGAGTCGGATTGCATTAGTGAAATTTTCCTTTGATGGCATTTTAATATTCTGCCTTGATGACTTTTTAGCAACATTTACTTTCAGAGGTCTCAAGTGTTCCCTCGGAGGAAATGAAACATGTCAGAGCCCATTACAAAAATCAAAATTTAAATACCTCGACCACGTTCAGGCTTACACACAATCCCATCAGCGCTGAGGCTGGAACTCACAACTATTCATTCTCTTGCTCAATCAGTAATGAGTACATTTGATGAAGCATTCCAGGGTCAGGGAACACATGTTAGTGATCTAACTTAACCCGTTGATTGCCTGGCCACGAAGGACCCAGGCAAGCTTTGATTCAATTGGAACATGCAAATTTTTAACAGCAGCAAAGGAAACTTTTGTTGTGGTTGTTCTTTTATTTTAAACAACTGTGATTCCCATAAAAAATGAGGGGAAATAACAGTTTTAAGTGAGGTTCAGAGTCACTGTCTTACAAATCTATTTGCTAAGTTTTCATGCAACTATATACAGCCCATAGTTACCCCTTTATAGAGACACACTGGAAGCTTCATTGCTAACTTCCTTCTGCATATGTTGTTGACCCCATGGGGAAATTTCCACAAATTCCTGGAAATGAGCATTTTATTTGGTATCAAGTGGTTGGCCTGAGTCTTTTGTACCTTGATCTTGGATGCAAAAGCAATTCAAATCACACTTCCTGTTCTTTTACATCACATTTTAAAGCTTAAAAAGCTCAATGCAATCCACAGATGATTGATACCTTTTTTATTTAGAAGAGAGTCTTGCTTCTCTCTCACTCTTTCTCCTTCTCTTCTAGGAACACATAGCTCCCACTCCTCTCTCTTCTCAGTCTCAAACATGATGACGCCTCCTCAGAAAACCTTGCTGTCTCACCACATAGTTAGCCTGTAGTCATAAGGAAATGTCAAAGTTTCAGCTCTTTTTAGGATTTCAGTGTCCTCATGTGATGACACCAGATCATGGGGGATGCCCAGGCTTCTCCTTTAGAAAGAATGAAGATATCCTTCTTTGAAAGAAGCTGGGATCTGAGTTGAAGTTGTGTTGTGATCCTTTCAAAATCTCTCTAGATCTCTTAGAACAAGATTTCCAGTTACCCATAATGCTCCGTGGCCAGTGGTCCTACACAAGATTGCCACAATGTGAAAACATAATGTAGCCGAACACACCTTAAGATGACCACCAGCTTTCTCCAAGGTCTGGCGCAGCTGTGTGCCTACACCTCTATGTAGAAGCCACATCTTAAGTAAATTTAGGCTCTCTTCAAAACTTTGACCTTGAAGAGATAGTTATTCTCCTTTAACCATTATGTACTCTTTCAAGAATTGGGGAAAGGGCTTCAGATGTAAACAAGAGGATGAAAAACTAGAGTGCTAA
>PVHP010005731.1:0-63856 GCA_004024765.1 Zapus hudsonius
CAGACTTCACCCACCCAGTGTTCAGCAGCCTACTGTGTAAGCCTTTCTGGACAACCCTCCTAAGGAGGCGGTTATCCTGGAGTCAGCCACATGAGGGCACTAGCTTACAGGGAACACGGGGACCCTGCAGACCCTGGGCAAAGGAGGCCCCACCGGATGCAAGAGATAAGCTGTCAGCTGCAGAGGAAAGGGACACTAGACAGAGGCACGGTGGGGTTATGCCCATGCCCCCAAGCAAGATGTCCTTATGGTGAAGGGGGAAGGGTCTTACAGGATCCCGTCCTCTCACAGTACAGATGTTTGCTTTTGCCTCGAGTTATGGGGACAGCAAGCCTGATTCTGTCCTTTGCTTGAAGACCCAGGTGGACCGGGGCCCCTGCTGGGCCATTCTGAGTGTCCCATCTGTCCCTGCTGTACATGTCCTTGCTCTGAATGATCCCCAAGGAGCTCCATCCTCACGAGTCCTCCCCTTACCCCACTGGCTCCTTGCCTGGATCCTGAGTTACTCTTCCTGTCTCACTTCTGCCTCCCAGCCCAGCTGAGCTTCTGCCTGTCCCCAGTGGAACAGACGCTGCCACCTGTCAGTGACACAGACCAGGCCACCGAGCAGGAGGCTGAGCACAGTGACTCCACCGTGCCCGCAGGCAAGGTTGGGAAGAGCATGTGAGAACACTGTGTACCGCAGCCTCAGGACAGCCTGTGGCTCGGTGCCCACCAGCCCTTACCATGCTCATCACCCATCACCCACCCTGGCATCCTGCCAATTCCTACCACAGCCTTCAGGGTCGTTGTCACATAACCACTGTAAAGGTGAGGCCACCAGGTTCATCAAGGATTGGCCTCAAGGTGACCCACAGGCTCAGGGGACGAGTCAGGCACCTGCCACTCTTCCATAGAACATTGTGCCAGCCCCACCGAGCTGGGGACCAGGGTGGGCAAGGTGGCTGCTACCATCCCCTGGAAATGGGGAGGAAAGGCAGAGTGAAACCTGCCTGCAGTGGCCCCCTGCATCTAAATTGACAGGTCCTGGGCTCTGCCTCCTGGGGTCCCCAAGGTTGCTCCCCTGAAGATGCCTTCCCTGGCCCCAGGCATTCATGGAATCCATAGCCACACACTCGGTGTGTCTGACTTTCCTTGTGTCCTCTACCCTTTTGGTAAGGAGAGAGCCTAGCTAGAAAGCATTGGACAGGCTCATTGTCAGTCAGAGATCTTGTTGCTCCTGGGGGACCCCACACCAGGAAAGGCACCCAAATCCCTCCCACAACTAGAGGCCCCTCCAAATGTGGTGTAAGGGTGGGAGATGCTTAATGTCCAACTGTCTCAGCTGCAGAGATGGATACCAAAACAGCCTGCCCATTGTGGCCATGCCCCTCCCCACCTTCAGTCTGGTGTGTCCACAGATCATCCGGGCTTCTCCAAGCTCTCAGGGAAGTGGCTGTCTTGTTTCCTGGGACCTCTGCAGCCCCCTGCACTAGCACTATGTCTCTTTGGAGGACTATTTTCTCCTGTGTGCTTTGGAAACTTTCTGTCATTCCGACACGCAGAGATTACTTTCATAATCCGATTATGTGTTTCAGCTAACAGAAGCTATGTTCCTTCAATAATAAGTATAGAAATCCATAGATGTTGCCATCCACTGGCTCCAAAAGGTCATCGTGTGCCTCATGACAAGACAAAGTCAATAACAAAAGAGACATGGGCCAGTCAAGTCCCTAATCAGCTGTGAACCCAGAGGTGGACCCTTCCCCAGACCCAAAGCTTGTGTGTCTCCTTGGGGACCTTAGATACTAATGCAAATGGGACTGTAGGGCATAAACTCCTGCACCTTCCTCTTCTTCCTCTTCCTTTTCCTCCTCCTCCTCTTCTTCCTTCCCTTGTCTTCTTCCTCCTCCTCCTCCTCCTCTTCTTCCTCCTCCTCTTCCTCCTCCTTCCCTTCCCTTCTTCTTCCTCCTCCTCCTTCCTCTTCCTCATTCCCATCCTCTTCCTCCTCCTTCCCCTTCTTTTCTTACTCCCTTCCCTCCTCCTTTCTTCTTCCCTCCATCCTCTTTCCTTCATTTCTCTCTTCCTCTCCCCCCTCTTCCCCTCCCCTTCTTTCTTCTTTCCCTTCAGCCCTCTTGTAACCTTCCTTCCACTGAGACCTTCCAGTCCCTGAGGGCGAGGGCTTGTGCGACTCTGGATTGTGTTCCAGCAATTAGTCCCCTTGTGCGTGCAAGGTCTCAGCACAGGCTGGCTCCACGTGGCTCTGTGCCGATTCCGATTGTGAACAGATAAAGGCCACGGCAAGGGTCCAGTCTGAGCATTAATGGCCACTGCCTCTTCAGAGAGCAGATCAGGTGCACTGTAGACAGGCGGGCGCCTCCAGACCTGGCTGGGCCTGGGTAGCCCTCCCCTGTTCAGGGACCCCATGCTTGGCTTGACCTTTCCTGTCCTCTTCCAAAAAGGCCTGGACACAGAGGCCCCTGGAGAAGGTTTCTAAGGCCCAGCTAGAGGGTGACACTGTGACTCGACAGATCATGAAGTCAGGAGTGGCAACTGAAATTAAAGCCTCATCAGTAGGACAGCCACGGACACCGGATGCCAGTCTGTCTGTGCCTGTTTTCTCCAGTTTTGTTCACTTTGCTATGTAATGGAAGATAACACGTCTTAACAGGAAAATCAATAGCTGTTCCTGAGGCTTTTAATGGAGAAGAAATAAATAACAACCAAGCCTGACCAGAGGGTGGAGCAAGCACTGCTCACTGCCCTGACTATGGCTCCCTGCTGGAGGTCAGAGTCCTAATCCTGTCCCTCACACTGTCCCTGGAGGCTAAGCAGTTGTGGAGCAAGCTGAGGAAGAAGAGGGGTCCTTACTGCACTGGAGACAGGAATTTCAGAGGGAGGGAAGAGATGCCCCTGGCCCTGGGCAGCCATGCTCCTGCCTGCAAGGAAGGGGCCAGCAGAGAGCAACAGTGAGCCTGGGCCTCAGGCCTCAGGTCTCCAAGATGGCTGCTCTGGCACTGCAGACACACAGGGGAATTCCATGTATGTGGACAAAGCCGGGTCCCTTATGATGCCACCCCCTCAGCCTGGTACCCCCATTTCCCATTATTGGAATGAAGGAGGGTATCCCTGAGGGCACAATCACTGTGCACCTGCTGCTCTGCCTTACTGGTAGGTCCGCTTGTACTGTGCCTGACCCTGGCTCCCCAGGAAAGGGCTGGTCCCTTTGCCTCATCCAGGTGGGCACACAGCTATGTCTGGGCTTCTTTCTACCCTGCATCCTGGCCATGAGGGCACACAGAACTCATCTAGAAACTCCAAAGGAAAATAAAAACGTATGTCAGCTCCTCTCTGTGAGAGCATTTGTTCTGGTGTCTCTTTTTAAATCTGTTTTCATTGCACTTTTATTTCTTTCTTCTTGTAGTTAAGTACACAAAACAAAAGTTCCCATTGATATGGGAAGTTTGGGAGTTCAGAAAGGGCTTATAAACCCCCCACTTTTGGGTTCTTGTCTATTTTAACAAAGAATTGAAATCAATGAACCGAGGATAACTTAAAATTATGGGGTTTATTTAGGGAGAAATTATGAATTATGGAGTTTATTTAGAAAAAAATGGTATCTAGAAAAAGGCTGGAACAGTTACAGAAGCACGTGGAGGGCAGGAAATCCTCACCTAGAGATCCAGGAGACGCACTCGGTGGAAGCAAAGCATAGAGGCACCAGTCCTGTGTCTCCACGTGGAAGAGAGGTCAGACATTAGGTAGTGATGGCTGGAAGCAAATACATATAAGGAATGAACAGAAAAGTACCCAGACAGTAACAAGAGCTCTGCCCACACTCCGTAGGCTGGGAGAAGGGAGACATATACTCACTATTCAAATGAAAGAAGCACAAGTCAATCAGATTGCCAGAGAGAGAGAGAGAGAGAGAGAGAGAGAGAGAGAGAGAGAGAGAGAGAGAGAGAGAGAGAGAGAGAGAGACGGAGACCCCCTTTTCCAACCTGGCTGCGGAAGGGGAAGAACCAGAGACCAAAGCTGGCGCCAGGAGAATAGCATCCAGAGAGACTGCCTACAGGTAGGACAAGCATTTATAATTAATTAGGATGGATTTCTGTCATCAGACTCTGGTATATAAGGGGGAGATCTGATTGGATGGGGGATTCAGGGGCTGACCCAGAGGCTAGCCTAGCCCACCTGATTGGGGGAAACAGTATGGGACCCTGCAGCCGTTGTGAATGAGATTGGATCAGACGCTGAATTCCAGTTCTGCCATAGAAAGCTCTTTGGGCCTTTCCCTAGCTGGCTACCTAAAAAAATAAAGAAAAATGAAAATAAAAGGAAGCTACTTGGCTTCTATTTCTTCCTCACCATCTTGTCCATGTCCAAATTCACAGCTCGGTGGCATGAGGCTGTCACCATGATGTCTCCAGACCTCTTCATCTTCCTAGAATAAAACTCTGTCCTCAGAAAACACCATGACTCCCAGTCCCTGCCCCCCCCCTCCAGCTCTCTGTGGGTCTGGTGACTCCGCAGACACCCTGAGAGTGGGATCCTGAAGTGTGTGGCCTTTTACACTTGGATAACTTCACTCAGCATAGTGTCCCCAGAGTCTACCCACGTTGAAGTGAGTCCTGAGATGCCTTTACTTTTTAAGCTGGAGAGACTGGGTGGACGGCTACAGGTGGTTTCTTTCTCCTCCATCCTCTCCCTCTCTTCCCTTCCCCTTCCTCCCTCTCCTCTTCTTCCTCCTTCCCCTTCGTTTTCCTCCTTTATTTGTTGGTAAACATTTGAATGGTTGACAGTTTTTGGTCAGTGAGTACCCAGTGCATTTTCTGGACACTCACACAAATGTTTTGAGTCTATTAGGCTTGGAGTGTTTTTCAGAGTCCACCATTCTGAAATTGTTAGGACCATGCTAAGGCTCATCATGTTTATTTGTTTCTCTGTGTGTGTAGAATATGTGTATGGTGTGGTGCTCATGGCACATGTGATGTGTGGTATACGCATATGTGTGCAAACACCAGAGCTGGGTATCAGGTGCCCATCTCTGTTGCTTATCTGCCTATTTCCTCTAGATTGGGTTTAAATGGAAAAGGTCTCCCATAGCCTCAGGCATTTGTAATTAAGCCTTCTGCTTGATTCTCAGCTGGTGAAGCCTTGGGGAGGGGGAGCCCTGCTGGAGGAGGTGTGTCGCTTAGGGTGAAACAGGATTTTTGGAGTTCAGGGAGAGCCTATGAATCCCAACTTTTGGGTTCTTGTTTATTTAACAAAGAATTTAAGTAAACAGACTGTGAAGGAAAACTATATGTCATTAAATTTATTTAGGAGATTATGAATCCAGGGAGGAGGCTAGAATGGGTATACACATCCATGTGGAGGCAGGGCCTGAGAGCCCAGTGGGAAGCTGAGCATGGGAGTGGAGGGAAAACAGGAAAGGGGCTTCCAAAGAAATTGGAAAAGGGCTGGCGCTTAAAGAAATACACACACACACACACACACACACACACACACACACACACACACACACCGGAAGTAGAGAAAATGAGAGTAGAGGCTCTCTCCCTTACATTAAGAAAGAAAGGAAGCTAAGAGGTCAGTTAGTAAAGGACCTATAACTTAGAAGAGAGGAACAAAATGAGAACGAAAACAAAAATTCCTTCCCCCCATCATCCTAGCCAGCCTGCTGGGATGGCAGAAGGCCTTACCAGCCCAGGGATCCTATGAGGTGGATCAGACGAGGTGAAATGAGCACCCAAGAAGGCCTTGCCCACCTGGTAAGCCCCTCTTATAGCTTATTGGGATAGGCTTTATCATCAGGCTCAGGTGAGTCTAGGAGAGAGCTGATTGGTTTGGACTCAAGGGGCTGCCCCAAGAGATGCCAGCATGCCTAAGTATGTCAGATTGGGGAAGAAGTAGGGGGTACTATCCTGAGGGATGATACTGGATCAGACTCTGAATTCCAGTTCTGCTGAAGCAGGTGGGGTGGCATCTCTTGGTTGCCTCTCTTTGGGACTTCTCTAGCTGACTGCCCCTATCTTGCTCCTATTTCTCCCTCAGGGGTGGACTTTTGGTTATTAGTCCAGTGGTGTTCAGAGCTGGTTGACTCAGGCTGGTTAACTCAGATCTCTCTGTGTGGCTGAGGTATGGAGAAGTGACATCCCAGCTGACTAGTTCCCCCTCATAACTCTAAGCCAGAAACAAACCCTTTTCTCCCATCAGCTGCTGCTGGTTGGATTTTTTAAAAAATATTTTATTTATTCATTTTCAAGCAGAGATACAGGGGGGCGAGGGGAGAGAGAGCGTGCACACCAGGGCCACCACTTTGTGGGTCTGGCTTATGTGGATACTGGGGAATTGGGCCCGAGGCCTTAGGCACTGGAGGCAAGTGCCTTAACCACTGAGCCATCTCTCCAGCCCTAGTTGGATGTTTGGTCCCAGCAAAAAGAAGATAACTGCTACATGGGGTCTCCTTCCACCCGGAGCTGTTGTCCTGCAGCAAGATTCTCTAAGGACTGGGGATCCAGAAATGTGTAGCCACACCCAATATCCAGTCAAAAGGCCTCATGAAGCAAGGGCTCTTAAACTACTGATACATCTATTTTTAAAAAACTTTTTATGTATTTATTTGAGTGCATGTGTGTGGGCATGTGTGTACATGGGCATGCCAGGGTCTCTGGCCTCTGTAAATGAATGCCAGATGACTTGGAGCATTACTTTTTATTTTACTGGGGAATTGAACCCAAGCCAGCAGGCTTTGCAAACAAATGCCTTTAACCACTGAGCCATCTTTCTAGCCTGCTCCTTTGTTGTTTTTCGTTTCTCAGTTCTTGGAAAGCACTGGTCATGATTTGGTGGGCATGGACTTTTCACACTGTCAGGCCCACACCCAAGAGTACAACTGCTCCATCATCATATGGAAAATTCTAGGTTTAACAACATTTAACATTCAAAGGAGCTGCCAGACATTTTTTGGGGGGAGGGAGGAAGAAATGAGTGGAGGGACCTTTAAGTTATTTTTGTAACTGAAACAATTGTTAATATAATTGCTCAGGTTGCTTTCAAAGTGAAATTCTCCTGCCTCAGCTTCCTGGTGTGACACATACGTACTTCCACACCTTCTGGAGGCTGTTCTGAAAAATAGCTTCTACCAAGAAATTCCATTTTCCAGGTCCTTGTCAACATTAGTTATTTTTGGCTTTTGTGACTGTCATGGTTTGATCCAGGTGTCCCCCACAAACAAATGAATGTGTTCTGGGTAATCAATCCTCAGTTGATGGCAGTTTGGATTTTACAACCTAGATGGAGCTGTGTTGTTGGGGGTGGGCTTATGGGGGTTATAAGCCAGCTTCCCCTTGCCAGTGTTTGGCACACCTTCCTGCCACTGTTTCCAGTGCTGTGGCAGAGGTGATGTCCACCCCTCTGCTCATGCCATTGTTTTCCCAGCCAGGATGGAATCTCCCCTCGAGTCCATAAGCGAAATAAAACCCATTCCTCCACAAGCCACTTATGTTTGGGTTCTTTCTGCGCAGCAACTAGAAAGCTGACCGCAACAGTGACCATGGTCATCCTAATGCATGTCACACTGTGTGGCCTGATGGTGGCTTGATGGTGAATTCTTGTCATGCTTTCATGGGCCATTTGTGCGTCTTCTTTGAATGAACATCTATTCAAGTGCTTTCCCCATTTCTTTCTTTTTTTTTTGTTTTTTTTGTTTTTTTGAGGTAGGGTCTCCCTCTAGCCCAGACTGACCTGGAATTCACTATGTAGTCTCAGGGTGGCCTTGAACTCATGGTGATCCTCCTACCTCTGCCTCCTGAGTGCTGGGATTAAAGGTGTGTGCCACCATACCCAGCCCCCATTTATTTTCATTTAAAAAATATATTTATTTGTGAGAAGTGGGAGAGACAGAGTGTATGGGCGGCCAGGGGTCTCTTGCCACTGCAAATAAACTCTAGATGTATATGCAGCTTTGCACATCTGGCTGTATGTGGGTACTAGGGGACTGAACCCCTGGGTGGGCAGGCTTTGTAAGCAAGTGTTTTAACCACTGAGCTGTCTCCTCAGTCCCCTTTGTCCATTTGAAAATCATGTTTCCCCTGTTGGATTGTAGGAGTTCTCTCAGTATTCTAGATACTAACCCTTTGTCAGACACGAGATTTGCGAATGTTTTCTCCCACCTGAGGGGTTGAATTTTTGCTGTGTTTATAATGTCTTTTGTTCATTTGTTTGTTTTAAGACAGGGTTTCACTCTGTATCCCAGGATAGCTTTGAACTCCTGATGATTCTCCTCCCTCAGTCTTTCAATACCATGTGCTGATACGGCAGCCAACACAGCTGGCTAATACTATCTTTCTTTTTTTTTTTTCTTTGAGGTTCAAGCTGACCTGGAACTCATTCTGTAGCCCAGGCTGGCCTTAAACTCATGATGATCCTCCTACGTTAGTCTCTCTCAGCCACTGGGATACTGTCTTTTCATGTACAACATTTTTAAAGTTTTAAAAAATATTTTTGTTTTTATTTTTTAAAGAGAAAGACAGACAGACAGGCAGACAGGCAGGCAGGCAGACAGAGAGAAAGAGAGAGACATTATGGGCACACTGAGGCCTCCTACCACTGCAAAGGAACTCCAGACACATGTGCCACTTTGTGCATCTGGCTTTACACAGGTACTGAGAATCTAACTCAGGCTGTTAGACTCGACAAGAAAGTACCTTTAACTTCTGAGCCATCTCTCCAGCCCTGATGTACAAAGTTCTAAAATTCTCTTGAAGTCCAGCTTGTCTATTTTTATGGCCAAGAAGTCATCGCCAAACCCAGCATTGTCCAGCCTGGAGTTCTGTAATGTGTATAGGACTTTGATCCAGTTTTCGTATGGTGTGAAGCGAGGGAGGGTCCAGCTCATTCTTTGCATGTGGATGGCCACTCCGCCCTGTGCCATTTAATAAAGCGACTGTCCTCACCAAATCATGTAGACTTGCCACTCTTGTCATTGACCATGTTTGTTGGGCCTTATTTCTGGACGATTGTCTTTCTCTCATCTGTGTGCCTGTTCTTTGTTTTGCTGTGTCGTAGTCAGTCACACACTGCTGGGATGATTCTCCAAACCAAGCACAATTTTGGGGAGGAAAGTATTTATTGAAACTAACAGATCCAGGGGAAGTTAAGGAAAAAGGCTGCCCCCCCCCCTTTCACAGATCCAAGCAGAGGAGACAGAGAGAACCCACCACTAACACCTCAAGCAAGCACACTCCAAACTAGCAAACAAAAGGAACTCCAGGCTTGAGCTCAGACTGCTTTTTGCATATGTATTCCATACCCACCCCAGAAACACCTTAGGACTGAACTCTAGGATCTGGCCAAGGTGACGCACCTCCTCCAGCCAGAACTGGCTGGAGACAATTAACAATTTAATAAACACAATTATAATAAATTCTATTGGGGGACATTATTCAAACCACCACATGCTGTTTTGAGGCAAGGTCTCACATAGCCTAGGCTTGTCTTGACCTCCTGATCTTCCTGCTCAGCCTTTCTAGTGCGGGCATTACAGGTGAGTGCTACCATGTCCAGCTTTGGAACTTATATAACTCCTCCTGCCTTGGCCTTCTGAGTGCTAAGATTCCAGGCACGAACCTCTAGGTCTGGATCAGCTTCCTTTTGTGTGTGTGTGTGTGTGTGTGTGTGTGTGTGTGTGTGTGTGTGTGTGTGTGTTTGTAGGGGAGGGTGTGGTGTATGCATGCATGTGTTCAGATATGCACACCCGTGTGCATGGTTATCGAGGCCAGAGGAAAACATCAGGCTTTCCCTCTCCATAGCTCATCTACATATTTCCTTGAAATGGAGTCTTTTCTCTGAAGCCAGAGCTGCTGTTTTTTGAGAGCCCCAATGATTCTCTGATCTGTGCTTCCCACAGGACTGAGGTATAGCATGCACGACCATTCCCAGTGATTTATCTGAGTGCTGGGGGATCAAACTCAGATAGTCTCAGGCCCTCATGCTTGCATGGGAAGTGTTTCTTGCTCACCGAGCTATCTTCCCAGCCCCAATTATCTCTTTATAAATAGGGTATGCACACATAATTCAGAAAATATAGAACAAAGTTTGCAGCATACAGGGCGTACCCTCACCCCACACTTCCTAAGGGGTGCTCTCCCACAGTGTTCAGAAAGAACACATACAAGCACATGTGTGTACACATTTGTGTACATGGATGGTCACCGAAGCATGCATTGTTGCAGTCATTTTTATGAACACACTACCCCTGCGGTTTCCTGGCTGGGTACCTAGTCTGGCCACCACTCTGCAGAGGGTTCCCTGTTCATCCCCAGGGAGCTCTCCAGCTTTGGCTCTTTCCAGCGCAGCTTCCAAAGAGCCTTGAGGAGTGAGGGCATCACTACTGAGAAAAGAGAGAGAAAGAGAGAATGGGCACACCAGGGCCTCCAGCCACTGCAAACAAACTCCAGGTGCATGTGTCGCCTTGTGCATCTGACTTTACATATGTACTGGGGGATCAAACTCAGATTGTTAGGCTTTGCAGGCAAGCATTTTAACTGCTGAGCCATCTCTTCAACCTTCAAGCTTTTGAGCTGATGCCTTGCACTGAATATGTGAGGTGTGATGGCTGGCTCGTCGGGCGTGCATGTATGGGATTTTGAAGGATAACCCACAAGGTTACTCTCAGAGAGGCCCATGGAGGTGTGATAGCCATGTCTGTCTGTGAAAGCCCTTTGCTTGGGTTGTTTATAAAACAAGGCTGGTATTAATACTCAAATATACCAAAGCCCAAAAATGCCTGGAGGGGCCAGGGAGATGGCTCAATTAGTAAAGCTCTTGCCACACAAGTGTAAGAACCTGAGTTCACATCTCCAGCATCACAGAAAGCCAGGCATGGTGCTGAGGAGGTGGAGATGGGATCCTTGGGGCTAGTCTAGACCAATCAGTGAGCTCCAGGTTCAGTGAGAGAGATCCTTTCTCAAAGAATTAAGGGAGACATCAACCTTTGGCCTCCACATACATGTGCGCTGACACATGGATGTGTATATACCCACACACTTACAAACTCTCGCCACACACCATACGCGATATGCAAACCCAAACAAAATGTCTGCAAGTTCTGTGTATGAAGTCAAGGGAGGCCCCTGGTGTGGGCTCTGAGCACAGCCAGGGATTGAGGGATGATGCTGGCCAGGTAGGATCAGGCTAGTTAATCCAGGCTGTTTGTCAGCAAGCTGTAAACTCACACACCCCTTGACAGGCAGCAGGAGCCACTGAAGGCACTGGGATGAAGTGACCAAGGACACATCCCCACACAGTCAATGTTGGGCGAAGTTAGCCAGGAAGGAGCCACGAAGCCTCTGTTGACATTTTAAGGAACCTCACCCATGGAGAGACCACGGTACTTCAGCAGGTCTCTGACCTGGAGTGATTATGGGAGCATAGAGAAGGAGGCCACCAGGGCTGGGTGGATGCTGGGGAGGGACCAGCAGAGGCCAGAGGAGGAAAAGGAGCAAGTCCCAAACTTAAAGAGGCACAGTGTGGGTACCAGGAAGGGCTGAGATGCAGTGCTTGAAAGAGAGCACAGGAAACATAGTCCAGGCTATGAGGCAAACCCCTCCTCAGCCGCCTGCCTTTTCCACACCTGGCTGGTGTGAGGGTTCTCCTCCTGGGGACCAGGAGGAGGAAGCCCAGGGCTGAGTATGTAAGAAGGTGCTCCTGGACCTCGGGAACCCCGAGACCCCATTCTGAACCTGTCTCCAGGTCAGCTTGCCTGGCACCTGGTGCTCCCTCTCTTACTCTGGTAACTGAAAGTGCCCAGAGTGTTCTGTCATTCCTTCTCAGGGGTAAAAAGCAAGGTGAAGGATTCAGGGAAGCAGAAATGATATCAAGTCTCAGATCCAGGGGCACAGAGATCCCTGGCCAATCTGAACTCTTAGTGTCTTTCAATGGGTCCCAGAGAAGAACCATATGGAAGACACACTGGTGTGGAGGTGTGGTCTTCAGGGGCCTAGACAGAGGATAAAGCTGACTTGTCAGTTTCCCTGGGCAGCAAGGCGGGCCACCCCTTTCACCCCCTCTTCATAGTGGTCACATGCCCAGGGGATTGTCTGGAGTGTCTCAACCCCTTGGCCTGACAGCTTCGCTCTGCTTCTCTGCAATTTGTCATTCTTGATCTCTTGATAAACATCAGCATCCTCCAGGGAGGTCATGCCCTGTGACTCCCATGCCCACCGCCCCAGACCTCACTAATGTGTCAGCCTGTGCCAAAAGGATTCTCTCCCACAATCCCCATATGAAGTATAAAAGAGAAATTATTGTCCTGTGTTTGTTATTGCTGTTAACTAAATGCAAACTGGGTTATAAGGTTGGATGGTGTAATGGGAAAAACTTTTCTTGGCATGACAAAAACACATGTCTTCTCCCCAGACAGGGCACAAATGACAGACCAAAGGACAATTACACAACAACCATTTTGGTGAACCAATGAGTTTATTGGGGCTACTTCCAGAGCAGGGTGAGGGGTTGCTTACAGGAGCCATAGATGACTCAAACTCAAATGCAGCCACACCAAGAGAAGTTTCATCCCATCCTGGAAGATGACCTTCCCATAGCTGCTTCAACTCAAAGTCGGCTAAATCACCAGAAAACCCACCTCAGCATAGTGATGACTCCCTGAAGCTGCATCTCTGGAACACATTTCAAATGGAGAGTCTCCAGCACACAGAACCACTTGCAGGCAGCTCCATTGGAGAATTTCATCCAAAGCAGTTGTTTCCCCTTTCTATAGCCTTAAGGCCGGGTCTTGTAACCATTCCCAGACTTGTAGACTTCCTGAGTCTCTGGAATTTCCTTCCTGCACTGCCCTCCCAGGAGGGGATGTTTCAGTTTCTAGCTAACATGACTTCCTGAATCCCCAAAGCCTCTGTTCTCTCTTCAATTCAGAGGAAATCTGCTACCCAACAGATAGTTTAGGGAGAACCACCTCCCTCTAGGACTGGCATCTCAACTTGTTGAGCTTGATTTGGGATTATCTCATAGATAAGACCCAGACTATAGAACCATAAAGAAAGGTTGACCATCCCTGTTCCCTTGAGATCACAAGAAAACCATACTCTTCCCTTCCCAAAGACAGAAAGCTCTGTGACCATGGAAAAGGTGGCCCAAGGGCCAGAAGGTATTTCTGACCAAAAAAAAGGTACCCACTAAGAGCACATAAAACATTACTCACTCCATGGAAAGGACAATGTGCTAGTCCGCCACACGCCACTGGGATGAACCTCCAAACCAGGCACAGTTACAGGAGGAAAGAATTTATTGAAGCTACAGATCCAGGTAAAGTGCCATAATGGTGAAAGAGGCTGGCCCCCTTTCACAGGTCCAAACAGAGAGACAGAGAGAGAGAGAAGGAGAGAGAGAGAGAGAGAGAAGCCATCACCAACACCACACACATGCAATAGCAAACAGCCAGGGGGAAGAGAGATTTCCTTCCCCTTTATATAGCTTTAGGGTGGGGTCTTGCAACCCTATCCCAGACTTGTTGATTTACTGAGTCTCTGGAATTTCCTTCCTGCACTGCCCTCCCAGGAAAGGATGTTTGTTTCTAGCTCCCCTAAACCTCCTTAATCCTGTCCCCTACTGAGAGGGATACCATCCTGTAAATGACCTCAGAGACCCACCCAAGATTACTAACAGGTCAAGTTGACAACAAAACTTAACCATCAAAAGTCCACTCCTTGTCAACCTGACACCAAACCATATTTTCTTACATCATACTTAATTTCTAAATGAAGACAGTTTACAAGATCATAATTCCTCCTAACATGATATAACTATTCCACATACAACCAGAAATGCATATTCTCCCCCCCAACACAAGTCAAGGTCCCTTAACTGTGAATTCTATAAAATCAAAACAAGTTACATGCTTTTAATATTCAATGGCACAGAGTAAATATTTCCAACTGACATGAGGCATAACAAGGAAAGACTGGACCAATGAAAACTCAACGACTATTAGGCAAACATTAAACATCTACAGTTCAAGTCTGATATCACAACCAGTGATGACAGTCTCCAGATTTTCCAATTCCATCCCTCCAGCTTGGTTGAATATCTGGAGAAAACTTCCATCCTGAGCCAACTGCTCCATGATAGCCTATTGAATAATCCTGGTAAATCTGAAACATCTTCAGGTCTTCATTGCAAACCATGGTCCAGCTTTCCAATGGCTTCAATGGCCAATCAGGGACATCACGCCCTGTTCCATACACCGCATCTCAGCAGTGACTCCTAGAACCATATGCACCTCATGACCCACTCCATGCATGCATTCCTCATGCTTCCAAAAGTAAGACCAGGTATGCAGAACACAGCCATATTGTTAATTCAGAAACAAAATAAACCTTGAAGAGCAGGTTCCTTCCTTTCAGCTATCTCCTTCTAAAATAATTTGCAGTCTTTCATTCAGTCCTTCTTGAGTGGAAACACCTCAGGCATCATTTCCATTGCTTCATTGTGGAGCAGTTAGGCTATCTTCTTTGGGATTGTTAATGTGCTGACAATAGCAGCTTCAGTAACCTAAAGCCAGTCTCTGTGCCAGTAGGTTAAACTTGCTTTGAGTTTTTTCCAACCTTAAATCTTAAACTTCTCAGCTCCATATCATTAGCCAAGCACATCAGTCCAATACTTAAATTGAACCTTGATCAAACTCTATGGCAGTAGAATACGTCCACCCCTAATTCCAGTAACACAGTTCCAATAAAGTTCTCCTTCGCCTTAGAAAATTCAAAAGCCAAGCCTCCAAATTCTATCTGCACTTATCATTTTCAGACTGTCACCAGAATAGTCCATAAAGCATGGTTTACCACTCTGGAAGGCATCTTCAGGTATAAGTACCAAGTCCATGTCTGTCGTAGTCAGCCACACGCCACTGGGATGAATCTTCAGACCAGGCACAGTTTAGGGGAGGAAATTATTTATTGAAACTACAGATTGAGGGGAAGTTCTGTAACAGCATAAAAAGGCTGTCCGTCTTTCACAGATCCAAGCAGAGAGAGAAACCCATTACCAACACCATACACACAGCACAGGGAACAGGCAGGGGGGCAAGGAGAGAATTCTTTCACCTTTATATAGCCCTAGGGTGGGGTCTTGCAATTCTATCCCAGACTTAATGGCTTCCTGAGTCTCTGGAATTTCCTTCCTGCACTGCCCACACAGGAGAGGATGTTTACTTCTAACTCTCCTGAGCTTCTTTATATCCTACCCCCTACTGAGAGGCGGCCTTCCTGTGAACATCCTCAGAGACCCACCCAAGAGTTACTAAAAAGGTCAAGTTGACAACAAAACCTAACCATCACAATGTCCATTCCTCCAGCACACAAGTACCAGAAAACCAAAATCCACATGGTCAAATTCACAGCAATATCACCACATCCCTAGTATCAAAACTGTCATAGTCAGCCACACGTGCTGCTGGGATGAACTTCCAAAACAAGGAACAGTTATGGGAGGAAAGGATTTATTGAAGTTACAGATCCAGGGGAAATTCCACAATGGTGAAAGAGGCTGGTCCCCTTTCGCAGGTCCAAGGAGAGAGACAGAGAGACAGAGACAGAGAAAGAGAGAAAGAGAGAGAGGCCATCACTAACACTGCACACACACACACACACACACACACACACACACACACACACACACACACAAAACAGCAAACAGGCAAGGGGAAGAGAGAGATTTCCTTCCTTATGCTGGGGCCTTGCAACCCTTTCCCAGACTTGTTGACTTACTGACTTACAGTCTGGAATTTCCTTCCTGCGCTGCCCTCCTAGGAAAAGATGCTTGTTTTTAGCTCCCTGAACCTCTTTATATCCTGTCTCCTACTGAGAGGGCTGCCTTCCTGTAAAAAAAAAAAAACAAAAAAAAACCTCAGAGACCCACCCAAGATTACTAACAAGTCAAGTTGAAAATAAAACTTAACCATCACAGACAGATAACCCAGAAATGTAAAGGAAGAGGTGGAGTGGAGGGGGTTATGTGCTAGAGCTGGGGGAACCCAAACATCTTTAAAAAGTCTGTCAAGCACCTGTACGTGGGCAGAGATCACACCAAGTTATACCAGGTGCCCATGAAAACACAGGGACAGGTCTTGGACTACACCTATGCACCCTGTAATGGGAAGTTATTTTTGAAGGCCTGGTGACACACCTAGTGAACACTGGTGTGTGCTTCCCTCTGCCCTGGGGGAAGGGTCACCTCAGCATCTGCGTGGCCAGGACATGAGGCACTCTGTTCCCTGTGTGTGACTGTGCGCACCCCCAGGGGAATCTGCTGCCCATGTGACTGAGTTTATATAGGCAAAGCAGAACGGGACCCCTCATGAGCTGTGGCTGGAAAGACAAGTAGCTTGACCCTGGAGAAAACAGAGCAGAAGCTCCTCAGAAAGTTAAGCATACAGTTACTATCTGACCTCCCAATCCTATTTCTGTGTATGTCTCCAAAGAATGGAAAGCAGATCTCTGGCTGAAGTCATAATGACATTGTTCACAATAGCCACAAGGAGAAAGCAACTCAAGTGTCCATAGCAGAAAAAATGTGGTCTGTCCATATGGTGCAATATTATTCAGCCTTGAAAAGCAAATGCATTCGAACACTTTCTGAAACATGGATGGGCTATGAGGAGTGAGTGCCGAGTTCTCGAGGCAGACGCACAAGGACAGATGCTTTAGGGTTCTACGCACAGGAGGTCCCCAGAGTCAGAGTCAGATCCACAGAGATGGAAAGCAGGATGTGTGATGGGGGTTGGGAAGGATCTGGAAGTCAGTATATAAGGAGGCAGAGTTTCAGTTGGGAAGATGGAAAGTTCCAGAAAAGGATGGTCAATTCTATGAATGTACTAAATTCCATTGATCTGTGTACTTAGACATGGCCGAGATGGCATGTTTTTAAAAGTGTTTTTATTTATTTGAGAGAGATGAGAGAAAGATTTGGTACATTGCCTCTTCAAATTAACTCCAGACGCATGTGTCTCTTTGTGCATCTGGCTTTATATGGGTGCTGGGGAATCAAACCCAGGTCCATCAGGCTTTGCAAGCAAGTGGCTTTAACTGCTGAGCCACTTCTCCAGATGCAAAATAATTATTTGTAGATATAAACGATGCAAGGACCTACTGGGGTAGGTGTTTGTGGCAAGAGGGAGAGAGCTAGGTCAAAACTGAAGCAGTGGGATCATGTGAGGTCACATTGGGGCTACTTCAGAAGTCTTGAGGCCTCATGAGGCCTGGGGAGAGCCTTGAGGGTGAAGAAGGGGAACACTGGGGACCATGGCAGAATACTGCCTACTCTTCAAGCCCCAGGATCGTGTGGGGAAGCTAGGCCACAGGTTTCTGGTCACAAGCAGAATGTGGGTATGGGCATAGACTGGGTCCCCAGGCCCTTTCTCTAGACTTCTGAACCTAATTATCTGTCTGCTCTGTTCCCTCACCTGACAGACTTGAGGGTCCATTCTGCCAGCACTGGGGATAAGGAGTTTGGTGTGCTGTTGTAAGGAGCACCCCAGGGGAGGAGGAACAAGACTTGGGTGAACAGAATAGTGGTGAGTTACAGCTTCAGCAAGTGTTGTGGTAGGGAGCATGGACCTCCAAAGGAGGGTCCTCTGGTTTTAGGACCAGGTGGGCCCAGGAAAGGTGAAGGGGGAGGGTCCCAGCTGAGGTCTTATAATGGAAGGGAAGACTTGAGTGTCTCTCTAGCACTCCTGACCTCACCACCTGTGCCTGCTGTATCCTGTACTTGGAGAACCTGCTCCACACAGCCTGCAACCTCTTTTGGTCCTTGTTGCAAGATTAGCTGCATGGGGAGAACTCAGCCCAATCCCAGCCCTCTCTCATCCACCCAGTGCCCCCACTGAAACCTAGCCAGGTGCCAAAAGCCCAGCCTGCTACCCACAGATGACCCAAGAGGTCAGAGAAGGATCCAGGTACCATTACACCTGAGGCTACAGTTAGCAAGGTGTCACCCCAAACCTATAATTGGCCCACATGTTCTTTCCATGGCACATCTGCTCAGCTATACCTCCCCCAGGATTACCAGACAGGGTGAGAGGGTCCCAGCAGCCTCAGTGACATTCTTCATACCCACTTCTCCTGGCTCCCTCAGTTGGTACGGCCTCAGACTTGGCTCCATCAGCTGATATGAGCTTGGAAGCCTCTCCCTGGGGCCTTTGACTTCTAGCTAGTATGTCCCTTAGAGATGATGACAAGCAAGAGAACAAATCTCCAGAAGAAACCAGAAGCCCCCTGCCCCAGGCCCAGATATAGAGGAGGCACATGGAGGGAGCCATCAAGGGTCTGGGGTCCTTTTCTAAAGGGAAGGCAAGTCAGACTGTGGCCCTTCTCCCTCTCTTCCCACCTCACTGTCCAGCTGGGCTGACCATTGGCTGTTCCCCAGAGAGCAGTGAGTACCTTCGGTCCCCCAGACCATGATAAAGCAAGGGCAGGGGAACCTGTAGGTTAGGCCCCATCACAGACTGCTCCATCCACCTTCTCACCCAAGTTGGGGATTCAGTCCCCAAAAAGTCTCTCTCGTGTAGAGTGAAAGCCCCACCCACAGAGCCACAAAGGCTAACCCCCTATTTCCTAACTGGCCATACCAGAGATGCTTGCTGGGGAAGGGAGAGAGGGAAGGAAAGAGAAGTCAGGGGCTTCTCAACCAACCGCTTGCCTCCCCGGCACAAGCTTTGTATTTCTTCCTTCTCTTAGGTTCTCAGCTTCCCCATTTCTGGGGCGTGAGCTGTCTTCCTTTCTTCTCTCAAGTTTTATCTCTAATCTAATATAAACCTTTTTGAACCTTAAAACCAATGAAAGAAAAAGAGAGAAAGATACTGTGAACAAAAGGATGACTTTATCCACAGCCCCCCAGTTTGGGAACTGAGACCCCACCCACGTCTCTTCCAGATAGGACCTGGAACCCAGGCAACGGGAACACCCATGGAGTTGATTAAAAACAAGCCCTGGGTGAAGCGGGCCAGCTCTGGTGTCAGGCGCCTTCACCCAAGCCCCAAAGTAATCACATAGCAAACAAGCACTGTCTAAATATCACAGAGAACAGGGTCAGCCTGCAGGAGCTTGGAAATGTCAGCAGGTGGGGGTCTCCTCAAAGCCCTAGGATTAGACCAGGCACCTGTGCCCCATGTGCCTGCCTCCTCCCTCCTGCTCTGGCCTGAACCTGGGTTGGGCTAGCCCAGGAACCTGGAGAGGTCCCAGAAGGATGCCTGCTGACAGCTCACAGGGGCTGGGCTCCTGTGGGAAGGATGTAGGCTGTGAGGGAAGACTGAATGGGAGGCGATGTGAGTGTGGCTGGTGGGGTGTGTCCTCACCAGGCACCCATGGAAGGGCTACTGCCTATAACAAGCATCTGGGCCAGGCAGGGCTGCTAAGGAGAGCCACCTGGGCTCCCAGCCACTCACTGTACAACCACCCACATCTGCTTGGAGCCTCAGTCTACCCTCTTGTATAAGAGAGAGGACACCTGCTCACATGAGGTGAGAGGCTGGTGGTTTAGGGGATGTATGGGGTCATGTGGACAGGCTCTAGGGGTAAGGTGGTCACAGAGGCGGCTCTAGGAGGAAGGATGTCTAGACCGGAGGCTAAATTCAGCTATACTGGTAGTCCTCTCTCTGCCTCAGTTTCTTACCTGAAATTTTCCTCTCTAGCTCCAGATTTCTCATAAGCACAGAGGGAGGAGCAGTAAGGCCATGTTGATGGCCGGCCCATCTCAGCTTCCTGGAGGATCACATTACTACTACTACTGGGGCATTGTATTCACCAGAGACAAGGAGCTTCCAGGGTATCAGTGGGACCATCCCAGGGTGAGAGCTCCCCCAAAAGGGGCTCTGGTAGCTCCAAAGAAAGCAGGTGCTGGAGGGAAGGCCCAGACTCAAAGGCAGGACATAGGAAGGGGACCTGCTCCCTGGAATGGGAGCCATCACCACATCCCAGTCTCTGTAGCTGGAGGCTCTCTCTAGTCTAGAGGCACACCCCAGCGGGGCCCAGGCATCAATGGAGTAAGAGCCCTCCTGACCTGGTGGAGCCTGGTCTGATGCTCAAATGGATTCCAGGGGGTAATGGGATCATCTTGGTTCCGTTTCCCTGACTCTCACACTTACACCCAGCCATGACTCCCAACCTCTGGGCATGCTAGGATGTTGCACCACCTCCTTGGACAATCCTGGGGGTGGGTAATATTTCTTCCCTTCCAGAGTTGGTAGGCCTGGGAAAATGCTCCAGGGCCTCCTGTCCCTTCCCACGGGCATCCTCCGGCTTGTCCAGGACTCCAACAGGTTGCTTGGATGTGGTCTGGCTCACATAGGGCAGAGTGACACTGTGTATCTTGGCCACTGTATCTGTTAGTCCAATCCAGAACCATGGAGCTCCATATCTAGGGGACAAGGAGCATCTGGAGGGGACTCATGCCCATGGTTGGACCCTCTTAGCATGGCATCTGATATGTCAGCTCCTTTGCAAGGAATTCAGTATTTGATCTCACTATGCTCGTGGATGGGAAGGGAGGGATAAGTAGTCCTAGATGGGTTGCTGGCTCTTGCCCTCTCTGGCATTGGGCTGTCACCTACGCCATGGCTCCAATATTGCAAGGGGTCCGGGGGCAGGCAGTGGTCTTGCAATTAGATTGAATTGCTGTCACAGTGCAGCTGCAGTCTTTGAATGACTAATGGGAACTGAATGTCACTCTTACCGCTTTTCACTGGCTAATTTGTCAGAGAATGTCAAGAGCTGTGGGAGGGGGTGCAAGGGAGGGGACGGTGATCTTAGTCACTGGTGTGGGGGCGATGCCAATGGCCTGAAGAGGGACAGAGGGGAACCAGGAGCACCTGACAGGGACCAGAGTTAGGAGACTTCTGGGCCATGGTGTTCTGTGAGGAAGTGGGGAGACATGAGAGCTGGAGTCACCCCATTGTTCACATGTCCATGGCTAGTGAGTCCTTCTAAGTTTGTATGAATGCATACATGTGCACAGACCCAGACACGCAGGCTTGAGAACATAGAATATATGCATTCCTGCTAACATGAACGAGCACTCGCGCATGGATACAGATGCATTCATTCGCTCACACATATGCACCTTTGCAAACATGCCCTCACATACACAAGCGTGTCCTCCCATGTACTACACTTTCACATTTATATCCACACACATACAGAGACCAAATAAATAAGCTTCAGAGAATGAGGCCCTGGTTGAATCACAATGCAGCCATCAGTGCCCTTGTGACCCAACACCTTTCGATTCTGGAGGCTCAGGGCTGGAGTCTGGGCTTCCAGGTGACATGGGGCATCCATCATAAGTCTCAGCTCGTGCAACACTGGCATTGGTTCTTCAGAACAGGAACCTATGGAGACCTCCTCCTGGCTAGAACTGACCAGTGGACACTTGGCTCTGTAAATTGTCCCCTCTGATGTCCCTCCCACTCTGTGCTTTGGTTTCACAGGACCATCTGGCTACTAGTCTTTTCACTGGAGGAAACCACACTGATCTGGGCCCCCTGGACATGGAGATGTCCAAGGACACACGAGGCTTGGGGCCACCTTTCGAGGGGATATTTGCAGAAAGGCACCAGACCCTTTGGAAGGGACAGAGATTTTTTTTTGTGACAGTTGTAATGGCAGATGGGGAAACTGAGTCCCTGGATTACAAGGGATAAACTGAGTTGAGACTCTTCTCTCCCTCCTCCCAATGGGTTTTTAGGACTGAAGCAAGCCCTGTGTGACAAGGGCAAGCGACAGTGCTGGCCCTACTAGCTAGCAGAGGCTCAGAGGAAGCCAAGAGGACAGACAGCTTGGAAGAGGAGCCTGGGCCTGCATGCCTAGTGGGGAGGCTGGGGTGGGCACTGTGGAAGCAGACAGCTGGGGGACCTCTGGGGACAGAAGGCTGGGAGTGGCTCTAGGCTTCTGGGCCAGCGGTAAAACACCAAGGCTGTTCCAGCTGTCACCTCGGCTCTGACTTCCAACCACCAGATTATCTCCAAGTGCCTCCTATCGACCGACCGAGGCGGCTGCTGCTGGCCATCATCACATCGATACTCTGCGCCTGCAGCCCTGTGGCTGCCACTCCATCTGATGGCCTCGTTAGGGCTAATTGCACTGGCATTTCAGTCTGATGCTGACAAGCATGGCTGAATCCGGCTGGGTGTCAGGGTGGTGGGGCGAGTCTTCATTTTCCTTCAAGCTTGGAGGGGGGGAGGCACCTTATTAGGCCTCCAAAAAAGGCCTTATAATCCCTAAACTGCCCGGCCCAAGCCAAGCCTCAGATCCCCACTTTGTAGCCCACTCCAATCTTCTGGGTGGAAGGGGAATACAACCTTACAGTTCCCTGCCACCTTGGGCTTACTCCTATAGCAACAAGACAGCCCTGCCCAACATGCTGTCTGAGCACCCCAAATCCCAGAGAGGGTCCCACCATCTTTCAGGTCATGAGTGTCAGGCAGTGAATGTGCAGACCTGCTGGTGCCCTGGGCATCAGAAGGCTTTAGAGAGAGCTTCAGGAGGACCTGTTGGAAGTGGACAGTGTGTGTGTCTGTGTGTGCATATACGTGTACCTGTGTGCACACGTTCCTATGTATACACATACCTGTGTGTGCCCATGTCTCTGCATGTACATAGGTGTAGCTGTGTACATGTGTTCATGTGCCTGTCTTGTGTTCATATCTGTATCTGCATGTGTACATATATGCACTTGTGTGCCTGTCTCTATGTACATGTGTATAGGTTTGCAAGTGTGCACATGTGTCTACATGTACTTATATGCCCATTTCGCTGTGTATACATGTGTATGTCCACATCTGTGAATCTATGTCTTCAAGTGTGTTTATGGGCATGCCCACATGTCTGTTCCTCTACGTGCTTGCATGCATTTACATGCATGTTTGTACACATGTGTGGATCTTCCCGTTCAATTGTGTGTTTACATGTTTGTGTCTGTATGTGGACATGTGTGCGTGCTTGTGTGTTTCCACGTGTGAATGCATGTGTGTGCTCATATGTGCATCCTTGTGTGTTCATGTGTGTGTGTGTTACATAGACCTCTGCTTTTACCTAAGCACTTCAAGAAGACCATATCACTGTGGTATGATAAAGACCCTCACTTGCACAGAGCAGCTGGAAGAAGCCTTTGAGCCCAGATTGTAGAATTACGTGGCCCAGACTATTTCCACAGGTTTCTACTGTGCCCGGAGCTGACTGTAGGTTGGTATGGCCAGGATCCTTCAGGACCAGGGCAGGGACTGGAGTGTTTTCTGTAGCCAGGCTAGGGCAGGTGGGGACATAGTCCACAGCTACCCAGGCCACCAGAGCCCCAGCCATGGCAGGGGCCTGAAGAGCCAGGGGGACAGGGACCAAAGGAAGCCATCAGTTGGGAACCAGGAGCAGAGATCCCCTGTTCTCTCCTGCAGCTCCCCAGAGGGCCTGGGCTGGGAGGCCCCAGTGGGCAGGCTGCTTACGGGGGACCAGGGGTGCCAGTTCCTTGCAGAGCAGCCTCCAAGCGACCTGCCCTGCCTGCCCCCTATGGAGCTGGCGCTAATGTCAGCAAGTGGGCGCCCTGTCATTATGGGCTATTAAGTGTTGCGCTGAAAGAGGCTGTGGAGAGAGAAAGCACTCGGTATGTCGCTCCAGCTCCACAGCCCTAATCACCCTGGTGATGAGTGAGGGCAATTTCTCAGAATGACAGTGAGGTGTGCAGGCCTTGTAGGGGCCCAGAGGGCTCGGGGAGGGGAGGTGGTACTAGATGAGCCCCTCAGGCCTCATCTGAGCCTGGAGCATGTGAGAAGACTCCAGCACCCACACCCCACACTCAACTCCACACCCACACTCACTATATGCCTCAGTTTAATCTCTCTTTCCTGCTGGGGGTCTCCACCTAGTCACCCCTCAGAGCCTAGCCTCAAGGTTTGGTCCCCAGCTCCTGTGTTGGCCCAGGACTCACTCAAAGCCTGATTTTGACTCTTAAAGGAGTACCTCCCCAGCCCTGTCCTGCCTTGCCTTTGGGTGTCCCTGTTTCTCCAAGCCTTATCTTTTTCCTGGGGTGCTGGGTTCTCTGTAGCCCTTGCCTTCACCTTAAAGACCAAAGGCTGGAGCTAGGGAATGGCAGTCATGTACTTCTGGCCTTGGACATCCCCTCTATGGGATGGGTTTATCTGAAAGTGTCAAGGCAGGTCCTCCTCCAAGGGACCTAGTGTGAACCATGATTTTGGAGCTGAGCAAGACTTGCTTGGCCTTTGGTGGGAGGGCATGGTTTTTGGAGAAGGCAGAGGTGAGAGGAGGTAAGAACCCCTGGCTTGGGGCAGGAAGGAAAGTGCTCCAGGAACCCCCATTGATAAATAGGGCTATAGAGTCTGAGGGTCTTCTGTGTCCAGAGAGTCCTCAGACCTGGGCGCAGCCTGGGCTCAGTCCTAGAAGGTGTCACATGGACAGCAGATGACAGCTTTGATTTGTTAGGAGGCTGGGCATGAGCAGGGCAGGAGACTGAACCAGCGATTGCTTCCTGGGTAGCCTGGGCCCAGGAGAGGGTCTAGAGAATGCAGCCCCCACCCTACCGATCCCCACATAGCTTGTGTAAGTACTATCAGCCCAGGCAGGGAAATGAATTCAAAAGCAATATTTGTGTCAGTGAAAGACATTTGCTGAAAGGTTAAATCCACATCCGCGGAGCAGCCCTCAAGCCTCCCGCTTGGTATTTGTTGGATACATCCCTCCTCCCGCCCTGCGCCACCTGAGCAAATGCCTGGGCAGGGGGGTGGGGTGGGCCTGGGCTTGCCTCGCTAAAGGATTTCAGGCACCCTCCAGTGGAGGGGCTTCGAGGGGAACAGGCAGGCAGGGGGCTGGGTGCTGAGGCCCATTGGGGTCAGGGCAGTGGTCCTGAGTGGAGAATTAAGAGTCAATCATGAGATTTCAGGACAGATCCTTCCCACCACATTCTGAGAACTCTGGGCTGAGCCTGGGGACACCAGTCATGCCGGGACTGGTGCTGGGCACCCAGAGGCAAGAGTAAATCCAGCCAGCAGGAGTCTTGCTTCCTCTCCAAGGGCAGAGAGGAGAAAGCAGCAGAGGAGACAGTTAACATCCTGAAAAGCAAGGCTAGCACTTGAGAGCAAATGGTGGCTGAGCTGGGTTCTGTGGGATGCACAGGCACTTGCCCAGAGACAGGGGGTGAAGGATGGCATTTTAATCTGGGCATCACAGCTCCCCAAACCTTCCTGCTATAGGAGTGGGAGTTGAGGGGATCAGAAAATCAAAAGGGGTATGTTGTGTGTGCGTGTGTGTGTGAATGTGTATTGTGTGAGTGTGTGAATGTGTATGAGAGTGTGTGTAGTGTGAGTGTGTGTGCGAGTGTGTGTGAATGTGTATGTGTGTGTCTGTGTGAGTGAGAGTGTGAGTGTGTGTGTGAATGTGTGTGTGAATGTGTGAGTGTGTGAGTGTATGTGTGTAAATGTGTATGTGTGTGAGTGTGTGTGTGAATGTGTGTGAGAGTGTGAGTGTGTGTGAATGTGTATGTCTGTGGGTGTGTCTGAGAGTGTGTGAGTGTGTGTATGTGTGTGAGTGTGTCTGTGTGAGAGTGTGTGTGTGTGTGTGTATGTCTGTGTGTGAGTGCATGTGTGTGAATGTGTATGTGTGTGTGAGTGTGTCTGTGTGAGTGTGTGTGGGTGTGTGAATGTGTATTGTGTGAGTGTGTCTGTGTGAGTGAGAGTGTGAGTGTGTGTGAGTATGTGTGAGTGTATATGTGTGTGAATGTGTGTGTGAGTGTGTCTGTGTGAGTGTGTGTGTGAATGTGTATGTTTGTGAGTGTGTATGTGTGTGTGAGTGTGTGTGTGTGAATGTGTGTGAGAGTGTCTATGTGAGTGTGTGTGTGAATGTGTATGTGTGAGTGAGAATGTGAGCATGTATGAGTGTGAGTGTGTGTGAGAGAGAGAGTATGAGTGTGTGAATGAGTGTGAGTGTGAGCGTGTGTGTGTTGGGGGTGTTTTCCTTCACACTGAACAGTTAGGCTCTGCTTCCAGGGGGCAATGGGAAGCCAATGAGGGCCATGGAGAACCACTCTGGGAATGTCCCTAGGCTACCATAAAAAGGAAAGTTGGAAAGTGGTGCCTGGTGGCCATGATTAACCCTGGCAGTTCCTGGGGATCTGAGTGATACCTAGAAGGTGGAATGAGGCCATAGTGACAAGCAGGGGGTTAGGACAGAATCCGGGGCTTCTGCCTCCTGCCATATTTAGCCTACTGGGTACTAGGCCCCAGAGCAAGGGCCATTTTCAGAATGGGCTTGAATTTTGGCACTTCTGTTGAAGCCATGACATCCAGAGGGACTCAGGAAAAAGCTGTCAGCGTTCTCCAGGGAGATGCTGGGGGCTTGCATAGTTGGTGTAGTGGCTGCGGGGTGGACAGACAGCATCCTCTAGGCTGATGTTCTGGACACCCTCAAGGAAAATGCAATCAGGGAAATAGGGACCCTGCAAAGATGGACTTACCTTGGAGACACACTAGAAGAATGGCCCCTTCTGGAACAGTCTTCTTCCCACAGGACCTGCCTGGAGATTCAGCCCCAGGACCAGAGCATGTAAGGCTGAGGCTATGAGCAGAGAGCATGCCTGATTATACTGTGTGGATGTGACCCGTGCCTTGTGTGTGGAGGGGGAGGGGGAGGGACTTGAGGAAGACCCCCAGGGAGTCAGTGAGGGGTTGTTGGACAAGTCACCAGAGGCCAAGATTCTTTCAACATGTGCCCCTGGGAAGTTCAACACGGTCCCTGCTTCTGTGCACCAGGTTGGGCCGAGGGATCCAGCTGTCCCTTGCCCTGCAGAGTGCCATCTATCCATCCCTGGTCCACATGTCGTGCCTCAGGCTGAGGGTGATTCAGAGGCAGGTGCCTGTGACAGTAGATGCAATTAGATCTAATGGGACGGAGGCCTTTCTCCTGGTCGCCCTCGCTCTGTGCTCATCCCCGCCTCCCTCAGGCGCAGCAGGCGGGGAGAGGATGTGAGCAGGAGGCAGGAGGTGGGGGATCCAGAGGGGCTTTGACGTCAGCTCAGCCTTTAAGAGGCCGCCTGCAAGAGCTGAGGAGACGGAGCCCAGGACCACCAGGCTGCACCATGCCCACCCCCAGCACCACCACACCGCAGCCCAAGGGCTTCAGAAGGGCGGTCTCTGAGCTGGATGCCAAGCAGGCCGAGGCCATCATGGTGAGAGAGCTACCCTGGCCCCAAGGGGCACCTGAACAGTCTTTGTTCCTCATGGGTGGGTTGGACAGGCACCCCAGGCTGGGTGTCCACTCGGTGTTTGGTGCCTGTGGTGGGAGTAGATCCCTGTCTGGTCCTGCCCCAGGGTTAGTTTGACAAAACCTGACTCCATGGGTGTCCTTCTCTGTCCATTCTGGGCCCTGTGGACCGTGAGTGTGACAGTGTGTACCTGTTGTTCCCCTGGGCCAGCTACCCTCTGGGGCTTGTATGAGCTTCTATGAGTCCTGTTTTATGAAGTGGGAAAACACTGCCCCCCTGGAGGGTCTTGGAAGAGAGCCCCCATGATCTAGCTCCCTCCCCCCGACTGCTTTCCGTCTGTCTTGGCCTGTCATATGGGTATAGGATCCCTGCACCATGAACTTTTGAAGAGCTCAGCACAGCCCTGATCAGCTAACAGCCAGCCTGCTTGCAGAGCAGGGCTGTGTACCAGCTAGGGTCCCTGCACACAGATTCAGCTGTGCCAGAGGGGGACCAGACCCTGAGTCTGAGGTGACTTCTGAGTCTCCTTCCACCCTTCCCACCTCCACTGTTGTGTATCCGTCTTGCTTGTGGATTTGCAAGAAGACCAGAGGTACGCGGATGGACACTATGCTGTCTCCTCTGCCAGCCTGGACATCAGGGTGGGGTGATTCCTCAGCCCATGAGAGGGGCCTTTAGGTGATCCTTGGAACTCACCATCTCAGAGCCGGAGTCATATATACCTTAATAATTGAATTTCCAGGCACTTCTCAGGAAATTACAGGAGGGTCAAATGCACCTGCTCCTGGTTTCCCGCAGGGATGTGGCCCTGGCTGGGTCCATGGTGTCCAGCGTGAGGTCAGAAGGAGTCTCTCAGAGGAGCATCTTCTCTCTTCCACTGTGAGACCCCAGAAGCTCAGGGAGGCTTCTGGTGTCTCTCAATGAGGGATGCAGAACCCTCAGCCATCTATGAGGAGTTTAGGTTCCTCGGGTAGCTCTAGATGCTGGGGGATCAGACAGCCTAATCTTTGGAAATCCACACAGTGAGCAGAAGCTGTATGGAGTCAATCTGTGCAAGGACCTCAGTGACTCTCTAGGATGACAAAGTGGCCAGGAGGAGGGTCAAGAGAAGGCTGGGAGACAGTAGCACAGGATGATGGGGGGTATTTTGATGGGGAAGATTCCAAACTGAGAAAATAGCCCACCTGGGTCTCACCTCAACACAGGACACCCATCTGAGAGCTGAAGAAAGGGCTTTAGCTAGCATCTCTCCTAGGAGGCCAGGAGGGGAAGTATTCTTGCTTTAGCTGAGGTGGGGGGGCTCTGCTTGAGCTGGGCACCTGCTCTACCCAGATACTCAACACTGTGTGCTCTGCCTTGCCCCTGCTCTGGCTCTCACCCATGGAGGGCAACAGAGGCAGCCCCTGAGTCACGCTTCTCCTGTAACTAACTCAGTTAGGGCCAAGCCTGAAGGCAGGTGACATACAGCTTTGACTTGGGAGGCAGGTGGCCAAGCATTCTGACCCCCATCTCTGCTATTTCTTGTAGCATCTTCCAGACTCAGCGGCTCACTCCTCATGGTCAGAGCACTTACTTAACAGTGTGCTCTCTCTGCCCCCCCACACAGATGCCATCTAGCAGCCTGACTAGGCCCCAGGGTGGGGTTAGTGGACACTGCAGCACGGCCACTCAGGTGTGTCTTGACTCTTGCAGTCCCCAAGGTTCATTGGGCGGCGGCAGAGCCTCATTGAGGATGCCCGCAAGGAGCGGGAGGCAGCGGCTGCAGCGGCGGCGGTGGCCTCCTCGGAGTCTGGGGACCCACTGGAGGCTGTCCTATTTGAAGAGAAGGACGGGAAGGCCATGGTCAACCTGCTATTCTCTCTGAGGGGCAGCAAGCCATCCTCACTGTCCCGGGCTGTGAAGGTGTTTGAGGTGAGACCCATGGTGGACTGGCTCCATGTCCCTGGGCCAGGCACATTCATGTCATGTAAAAGTGGCCGTGTCCCCTCTGCGGCGGAAGCATGGATTCCCAGGCCTCACATGGACACTGTAGGTGAGGGTTCCAGATCTTGATCTCAAGTCTCTATGGCTCCTGTCCTTCCATCCCAGTCCCCTACACCCACCGCCACTGGTTTCCTAACACCTGTCCAGGGCAATGGTGGTAGCTGATGACATTATGGTTGTGACTAGTGACCTGGATCTGGGAAGAAACTCCCTAATGGCATTAGAGCCAGGGGTATTCCAGAGCTCATGGAGATGGCTGCATGTCCCAAGGGTCTCGCTGCTAGGTACCAATTGGTTGAGAAGGAATGAAATATGTCTACCAGCCTTGGATGGCCCCGTCATTCTGGTGTGGGCCTGAGCCCATGTCCTCCACACAACACAGTAAGGTGCAGGCTCCTGGCCGTGGCAGGTGGGTCCATGAGACCCTCGGGGAGATAGGACTGTCCACCTGACAGCAGGGGAGTCTGGATGCACGGTATGGTCTCTGGACAGATAAGGTGGTCCAGAAAGGATGTCAAGGGCACAGCTGTTATAATTCCCAGATGGGTGCATGAGAGAAAACTCAGTTTGGCTAGTGACAGCTTGGGAAGGTCAAGGACACTGGCCAAGTCTGCTTCCTTTCTCCTCATCACTGCTGTCTCCCCACTTCTTTCTATCTCTCTACCTCTTTCCACCTCCCCATCGCCTCCGTCTCTTCACCATCTCCCCTCATCTCCCTCCTTCCTCTCTCTCTCTCCATTTCTCCCCCACCCCACCTTCATCTCTTTTGCTCTCTGCCCATCACTCTCCATTGCTCTGCCCCTTCTATCTCTTCCTGCATGTGCTCTGGAAGACATTTGAAGCCCAAATCTACCACCTGGAGACAAGGCCAGTCCAGAAGCCACGAGTGGGGGGCCCCCATCTGGAGTATTTTGTGCGCTTTGAGGTGCCCATCGGTGATCTGGCTGCACTGCTCAGCTCTGTGCGCCGGGTGTCAGACGATGTACGCAGTGCCAGGGAGGACAAAGGTAAGGCTGACTTTGCGTCCTTGAGTGACCTTGTCGTCCTGTGAGGGGAGACGCTGAACCCACTACATGGTGTTGGCTTATGGGACTTGTTATTTGTTTTGTTTTTTTGAGGGAGGGTCTCACTCTCATCTCAGGCTGACCTGAAATTCACTGTGTAGTCTCAGGGTAGCCTCAAACTCATGTCTACCCTCCTACATCTGCCTCCCTAGTGTTGGGATTAAAGGTGTGACCCACCATGTCTGTTCCCTTTTTACATATTTACCTAGCATTAGCCACTTCCAGGGTCCTCCTCACATGTCCCAGCCCTAGGGACCCTCTGTCCCTTAGGAACTCCCCAGGGGAGGCTATCTAGGTCCAGAATGACAGAGGTCTCTATAGGTCCACACTCACCTGGGTCCTTTCTCTTGTCTGTGAAGTCCCCTGGTTCCCAAGGAAAGTGTCAGAGTTGGACAGATGTCACCACCTGGTTACCAAGTTTGACCCTGACCTAGATCTAGACCATCCGGTGAGTTGCCTTCCTTAACTGTGCCCTGTGGCCAGTGGGGCAGGTGTGGCTATGGACTGTCCCTGGACAGGTGAGGGAGAACAGGCTCCTGATTGTGTGTTCCTTGGCCATCAGGGCTTCTCTGATCAAGCGTACCGCCAGCGCCGGAAGCTGATTGCAGAGATCGCCTTCCAGTACAAGTAGTAAGGAGCCTGCCCATGGGACAGAGTCTCTGGACTGTGGCCTCTGATCAACCTTCCTATGTAGCGAGACAGGAGAAGAAGGAGGAGGGGGATTGATTGGGTGGCTCTACCCTACCACCTCGCCTAGGACAACTCTCCTGATCCCTTTTAAATGTTCTGAGTTATGCACTGGCATTGTCCCCGATCATGGTTGAGGAAACTGAGGCACAGAGAGACTAAGTAGCCAGCTCAGGCCACATAACCAGCAAGGTCACCGCTGGCCTAAAGCCCAACTTCTGCAATCCACTCCCCCCCACCAAGGACCTCTGTACAGGGTTGGTGGAGGTCTGGGATGAGCCAACCCCCATCCTTCCTATTCCCTGGGGCCAGGGGCTGTCATGATTGACTACTGTCCCTTCCACAGTGGCGAACCGATTCCCCATGTGGAGTATACTGCGGAGGAGATTGCTACCTGGTGAGGCCCTGCTGACAGCAGGCTGTGGAAGGGCGGGGCTGGGCATTCGGAGGGCTAGGGAGAGAGCTCCCAGTTTTCCTGTATGAGAGGGATGCCTCCAAAAACCACTGGTTTAGCGGAAGAGACTAACGTCAGCTAGAAAAGGGACTCTACCATGTCATCCAAGGATGTCCCTTCCTCCCCAACCTGCTCTGGAATTCCCCAAGGACAGCAACACTTATTCAAGGAGGGAGGCCAGCAGTAAGGGGTTCAGGCCAAGCACTCTTAGGGTGGGTGGTCATGGGGAGCACACCATGCTCTGAGACCTGTGGCCTGCAGGAAGGAGGTCTACACTACGCTCAAGGGTCTCTACGCTACCCACGCTTGCCGGGAGCACCTCGAGGCGTTTCAGCTCCTGGAGCGCTTCTGTGGCTACCAGGAGGACAGCATCCCGCAGCTGGAGGATGTGTCCCGCTTCCTGAAGGGTGAGGATGCAGGGCAGGCTGGGCAGGGAGGGCAGAGAGAATGTGCTAGCCCGCCAGGTGTCCCTTCCACCACCTGCCCACCTCTCCAGACCCTGACACACATCCCCTTGCAGAGCGGACAGGCTTCCAGCTGCGGCCCGTGGCTGGCTTGCTATCTGCCCGTGACTTCCTGGCCAGCCTGGCTTTCCGCGTGTTCCAGTGCACGCAGTATATCCGCCACGCCTCGTCACCCATGCACTCTCCTGAGCCGTGAGTATGCCCACCAGGGCAGCCAGCTAGGACCTTGCGTGGGCCTCCTGGCCCACTTTACAGGCTGTGGGAACACCTGTGCACAATGGCACAGAGGCATGGAGAGGCCTAAGCTTTCTAAGCTTGTCCCTGGGTGGAGGACAGAGTTGGTTTCCAGCCCGTGTCCCCTCTCTTGGCCTCACAGAGACTGTTGCCACGAGCTGTTGGGACATGTACCCATGCTGGCTGACCGTACCTTTGCCCAATTCTCCCAGGTGAGTCTGAGGCCTTGGATCAGGAACTAGGTGTAGAACCAGGTGAAAGGACTTGCTTGGCTGGGCCAGGGGCTGGTGGGGGTGGACATACCAGGGATACAGGTTGACCACTATGAAACTTGCCTCCTCGATGGATGGTGTCTGTGCGGGCCCACGAGACTTCTAGGTTAACCCTCCGATGTGTGCACACAACCCCAAAACAGAAGGTTAAGTCCTTTTCCAAAGAGCAGATCCCAGGAGAGGGGGGTTATGAGACGTCTGCGTGCTGCCATCTGCTGGGCTTCATGGGAAGAGCGGGTCCTGGGCCCTTAGAGAATCTACACAGGAGTCTAGATCTCAGGGACCCCTGAGGGGCAGCAGACACCCAGCACCCTGCCCCAGCACGATGCTGAGTCATTCCATACTTCCACCATCTCCTTCATCCACAGGACATTGGCCTTGCATCCCTGGGGGCCTCTGATGAGGAAATTGAGAAATTGTCCACGGTGGGTTTCTTCTTGCGCAGAGTCCTGGGCTCTCTCTCTCTTCTGTCACAGCCCTGCCTCTAAGCCTGGCTTGCTCTGTGGGTGGCTGTATGTGGCCAGAGGGGCTGTGCTGGGTGGCAGGTGTTCTTGACCGTGATGACTGTCTGACAGGTGTACTGGTTCACTGTGGAGTTTGGGCTATGCAAACAGAACGGGGAGTTGAAGGCCTACGGCGCGGGGCTTCTGTCCTCCTACGGGGAGCTCCTGGTGAGACCCTCTATGCTCCCAGCCCCCAGAAAAGAAGCCCCAGGCTAGGGGTGCGGTGGTCCCTGCTCCTAGCTTGAGAGTGTCCATGGCCTAGGCCTGGGATTCAAGCTCTGATCCAGAGAAAGTATGCCTTTCCCCAGACCCCACGGCACACTAGCCTAGGACCCTTGGGGTCTAGGGAAAAGGGAAAGCCCATACCTACAGCACCCAGTTCCCTAGGTCCCTCCAGTCTTGGAGGCTCAGTAACCCCTATGGTCACCCACCAGCACTCTCTGTCAGAGGAGCCCGAGGTCCGGGCCTTTGATCCAGATGCTGCAGCTGTGCAGCCCTACCAAGACCAGACCTACCAGCCTGTGTACTTCGTGTCTGAGAGCTTCAGCGACGCCAAGGACAAGCTCAGGTGGGCAGGGCCTTCACCAGGAGCCCCACTGTACCTCACCTGTGAGCCTATTTTACACCCTGAGCTCCACCCCCTTGCAACAGGTACACACTCCCCTGTTAGGGGCCCAGGGAGTCTGGGGAGAGGAACACTTTCAGGGCTAAGGCTGCCTTGCAACTGAGTCAAGAGGAGATCCAAGCAAGCCTTCTAGACATCCGCAGAGCCTGAAGCTCCCACTCTCTGAGCAGTGTGGGCCTGAGTGGATGGGGACAAGCTGGAGAGGACAAGAGGGGCAGTGGAATCCGGGGCTGATAGAGGACGGGGGACATGGAGGGACTGGGGAGCTCCCTCTCCACACTCCCTCTCTAGATTCCGGTCTCCACGTTGGTCCTGGGGAGCTCTCTTCTCATGTCCTTAGTAAGGTCGAGCAGTGTGATTGACATGGGGAAAAATGGTTGTAATCTCCACTCTGGTTTAGGGAGTCTCCAGAGCACGCTTCCTGGAGGAAGGGACCCTGCTGAGGAATGGGGTGCTCAGTAGAGGCCTGCCTGGAACAGGTTCTGGGCCCTTCCTTGTCCTTCACGGTGGCCTCAGGTTTAATCTCCCATGCGTTCAGGAGCTTGCTCAGAATGGGCTTTGGGGACTGAGGTGACTCTGAAACATCCCATTCACACTCCTGGAGGTTACAGATCCCCAGCTACTGCCTCCTTATGTGCCCCCCCATGACTGGAGGTTCACACTGGCTTCTCTTCCCCAGGAGCTATGCCTCGAGGATTCAGCGCCCATTCTCTGTGAAGTTTGACCCATACACACTGGCCATTGATGTACTAGACAGTCCCCGCACCATCCGCCGCTCCCTGGAGGACATCCAAGATGAACTGCACACCCTGGCCCATGCACTGAACGCCATTAGCTAGGTGCATATAGTGACACCCACAGGTGCCAGGGTCCTGCCCTGGAGTCTCCAGTTCCTTCTCCAGGCTCCCCTGCCCCAAGGCTCAGGTCCACATGAGGGGCTGGGTCATGGACACCTCTCATGGGATCCCCATGGACACCCCTGCTGCTTCTCAGTCCCATGTCCTGTCCTTGCATGTGTTCTAGGGTCGTGGATGGCCATGCCACCCAACCCCTCCCCCAGCCTATGCCGTTCTCCAGTCTGATCATTATCTCAATAAAGGAAAGGAAGATCTCTGAGGGGTGTGCATTTGGCATCTGGCATCACAAGAAATGGGTCCTGGCCTCCCACCCACCACACCCTTGCTTGGAGGTTCCCTTCTCCCTTCCCCCATCCAGCTCAGCCTCCCAGGCACCTCAGACTAGGCCTGAGGCTTCGACCTCATCTCCCTGCTTGGCTATAGTCCTCTGACAGTTCTGAGCCCTCCAGGCATCCTGGAGGGTTGGAGAAGGCTAGGACAAGGCTGCCTCAGTCCCATGAGGTGACAGCACCATGGTGGGGACCAGGGCAGGAAGCAGCAGTCAGAACTGTGCTCACTGGGGAGGTGGTCTCTGACATAGGCCTATAGACCTGGCCTTTTCCTGTGCCCAGGGGTCTGCTGGGGGTGGTACAAAGCACAACCACTGTAGCCCCTTTATCCACCTCTACCCAGAGCGAGGCCCCAGAGCCAAGAAGGGCCATCCCTAGGCACCTCAAAATATGTGACAGAAATAGCCAAGCCACGTGGCTCCCAGGCATATATAGAAAAGGCAGATGGGGGTCTGCACTCGGCTTCCAAAGGGGGCCTAGGTGTCAGCTTACAGCTGAAGCCTCAGGGGTCTTCAGGCCTGACCAGCCACAGTCCAGGCCATCTTACTTCTGGCCTTGCAGGCAGTGACATACTGGGTTCCATGATGTGTTCACTACATGCTTCCTGCAAAGCAGCAGGAGCCACAAGCTGGCCCTTGGCCAAGGCTCCTCTGGAGCCCTCCTGGGCTTCTGCCCTCCATGAGTTGGGTCTTGGCATAGCCTCTGCCTAACACACTATTATCCATGTCCTTTTAGCTCTGATGGGCAAGGAGTGAATTCTTCAAGGCCCTTTGTAGGGTGAGGAAGACCTTAGGCTTTATGAGACCTCAAGAAGGCCTTAGGCTTCAGTGAGACCTAGAGGTCTTGGGCTCTGGTGATACACTAGGAAAGCCCTAGTGAGACCCTGGGAAGGCCTTTGACCCCAGCAAGACTGTAAAGGTGGAAGTCTCCAGTGAGACACCCTGAGAAGGCCTTAGGCTCCAATGAAACTCTGGGAAGGCCTTGGGCCTCTCTGTGAAAGTCTTATGCTCTAGTGAGACCCAAAAAAGGCCAAAGAAAGGTCACTGGTATGACTTGGACAAGGCCTTGGATCCCATTTGGACTCTGGCAAGTCCTCAGTCTCCAGGGAAACTCTGGGAAGACATTGGTCTCCAGTAGGACTCTGGAAGGCCCAGGTCCCAGTGATACCCTGAGAAATTTGTATGCTGCAGTGAGACCCTGAGAAAAGCCTTATGCGTTGTAGGCCCCAATGTATCTCAGGGAAGGTATTGGGTCTTAATAAGAACCTGAGGAAGGTTAACAGTCCAAGAGAAAACCTTTCACCTCAGTGAAACTCTATGAAAGGCCTTAGTCCCCAATGAGATTTGAGAAGGTCTTAAGCTCCACTGAGACCCTGGCAAGGCATTTGGACTCAGGGAGACTCTGAAAAAAGACCTTATACATTGATGAAACTGTGGGAAGAGCCTAAGCCCCAGTTTGATGCTAGAAAGGCCTTGGGCCTTGGTGAGAACCTAAGGAGGGCCAGCAGTACTAGTGAGAGCCTATGAAAGCTTTAGGCCCCAGTGAGAAGACCTGAAATGAATTCCTGGGATGGCCTTTGGCCTCACTTCCTGGGAAGGTCTTGGGCTCCAGTGAGACCCCGAGAAAGGCCTTACACATTTGTGAGTACCTTGGAAGTACCTTTGCCCACTCTGACTCTCAGAAGGCCTTAGACCCCGGTGAGATGGGAAGTTCTAAGAATCTGTCATATGAAACTCTTTACCCAGAGGGAGATGTGAGCACATGTCTATTCCCCCCCCCCAATATGGTGCATAGATGACAGACGAAAGCATGAACATACCCATACCAGCGTGGTGAACCAATGAGTTTAATGGGATTCCTTACAGGAGCATGGGAGACTCAAAGGCAGCTGCATCAGCGAAAAGCCCACCCCAGCATAGGTGATGACTCATAGAAACTGCATCTCTGGAGCTCGCTGCAGGACTTGCAGGCAGCACAGTTGGTCAGAGAGTCTCCAGCACACTGCACAGTTTGCAAGCAACTCGGCAGGGAAGGTTGGAGAGTCTCTTCCCAAGCAGTTGTTTCACCTATGTAACTGTATGTATAGTTGTTTCTATATCCTTAGGGAGGTGTCTTTTAAGTTTCAGCTCCCTCGTACTTAATTGCCTGCTTCTCCTGAGTATTCCTCCTCTCACAATTTGCTATACAACATTCTGTCCCTTCCTCGGGCTCTTACACTCTCTTCTCACCCATTCTCTCCTTATATTCCCTGATCCTCGGAGGCAGTGAGATGGATGTCCCTCTAAGACTAAGCATTGGGCCACAGTACCACATCAGCAGTCATTCTGTCTTAGGAGTTTGACCAGCTGAGTCTCTGTTATCGTGAAATGTTTTCCTCCACAACCAAGACAGACAGCAGCAGTAACAGCAGCACCTCTCTACGGACACAAGCACAAATATTTAGAAGGCAATTTGACAGGCCGTTGCAGTCTCCTTCTCGTTGCTGGCACAAAGCACCTGACCAAATGCAACTGATGAAAGGAAAGTTTATTTGTTTATTTGAGCTCACAGTCTCAAGGGGAAGCTCCATGATGGCAGGGGAAAGCATGGCATGAGCAGAGGCTGGACACCATCTCAGACCACAGCAGGTGGAGCCAGCAGCAGGAGAGTGAGCTGACTAACACTGGTAAGCTAGGGGTTAATAAACCTCAAGATCCACCCCCAGCAACACACCTCCTTCAGCAAGGCTTTACTTCCAAAATCGCCATCAGGTGGTTTCCAAGCATAAAAAAAACCTGCGAGTTTATGTTTAATTCAAACCACCACATAGGCCCATCAGTGTAGCAAAACAATAGTTGTCTCTCCACTGGGACCTATGACCTTTCCAGCTACAGGATTTTGACTAGATTTCCAGTACCAGACAACAAACTCCCTCATGCCACCATGGACCTTGAGTCCAATCAGAGAGCTGTTGGCTACACCCACAATAATTGTGCCACTATCGCACCAGCAGGCACCTCTTGCCTGGCATGTCGATATGCAGCACATGGGAGCCACCGCTTAGCAGGACTGTTGATGACAATTCTCACCCAGCAGCCTGCACAACACCCTATTAAAGCTAGTCAGTAATGGGTCAGGGAGTTCTGGCTCAGTTCTAACCTGATTTCTCCATGTCCTATAAAAAGCCAGTGTCTGCAGCATCTTCAGCAATAGGGTATTACTACTTAGTGTTGGCTTTCAACCAACAGCAGTAGCAATGATCTTTTTCATTTTGGGGACCTCTGGGGCCTCTCTGGCTAACGACTTACAGGGAGGTAGCCCACCTCTGGTCCTGGGATTTTTATTCAACAACCTTATAGCTTTTAGGAGTGCCCTTTTCTGTCTACAGTGAAAGTGTTTCTTTAAACCCGTTAATTGCCATCTTTGCTGTGTTCCCAGATGCTTTTCCAAACATGTAAGACACTTGGAGGTTAGCATTAAAACATTTATAAACCTTATACAACCTTAGTATAAACCCTTTTTACAGAGAGAAGGCAGAAAGTCTAAAGGCCCGCAGGTATCCATTCCAAGCGGGGACCAGTTGGTCTCAGAAGTCAGCAGCTAAAAGGACAGTAAATAAAAACGTTAGCAAGGACCGATGCAGCATGAAAAGGTCTCATGAAGTGCATCAGCTATTTTCTTGAAAGAGCAATGTTGGGGATGACAGCACTACCCCATATATCATCCCCTAATCAATAGACATTTTTTTCATGGGTCATTTACTTCCTTACCCTGTGGTACTTCTATGGGGCTGCCTTCCATCTCTGCACCCCCAAGGGGTTAAGTGGGACCCACTCACGCAGGATGAGGGGATCCTTCAGAAACAATGGGTGACTCAAAGGGGGCTGCAGCACCAAAAAGCCCACCCGGCACAGGTGATGACTTACAGAAGCTGCAGAACTTGCAGGCATCTCGGCAGATCAGAGAGTCTCTTCCCAAGCAGTGCTTTACCCTTTCCAAATCTTTAGGGAGAGGCCGTTTAAGTTTTTAGCTCTCTCAGACTTGATCTGAGTCTCCTGAGCTTCTCTCCTCACATCAGGAGGGAATATTTCAATTGAGAGAATTTGCTATAGAACAGAATCCAATGAACATAGGGAAGACCTCTGGCTTCAGTGAGCACCTGAGAAGACCCTAGGCCCCATTCATCCTGGGGAGGCCTTAGTAACCAATGAGAGCCTAGAAAGGCCTTAGTCCCCAGTGAAACCCTGAGAAGGCTTTAGGCCATAAGGAGACTGCAAGGTGTTGGGTCCCAATGAACTTTGTGAAGGTTTAGGTTCCAGTGAAACCCTGGGAAAGCCTTAGGCCTCCGTCATGCTCTGGGAAGGCCATGTTCCTTGGTCACGCTCTGGGAAGGCCATGTTCCCAATGAGACCATGGAAAGGCCTTAGGACCCCATTGAAAGGGGAAGAACTAGGAACCCAACAATACAGGAGAAGCCTTTAGTCTCAGTGAGATCCTGGGAAGACCTCGGCCCTAGTGAGACCCAGGGCAAGGTCATATGACCAGTAAGACCCTGTGAAGACCTGAATCCCCACTGAGATTCTGTGAAGGACTCAGGCCCCAATGAAACCCTGGGAAGGTCTTAGGCTTGAGAGACCCTGAGAAAGGCCTTATACATTGGTGAGACTCAGGTGTGTGTGTGTGTGTGTGTGTGTGTGTGTGTGTGTGTGCACGCATGCGCATGTTTGTGGAACAAGGGTCTCTTGTTGGTACAAAGGAATGATGGTCTGGCTTTATAACCCTGCCAGCTTTACGTGGGTTGTTGGGTGATTGAACCCTCACTGTCAGTCTTTACTAGGAAACACCTTTAACCACTGGACCATCTCTCCTAGCTAACTGATCTCCTGAAGATAACTTCGTACCCTCTTGATACACTGGCAAAATCCCTAATGGCCACCAGACCCTAAAAAGGTCTTCTTTTTTTTTTTTTGGTTTCTGAGGTAGGGTCTCACTCTAGCCCAGGCTGACCTGGAATTCACTCTGTAGTCTCAGGCTGGCCTTGAACTCACGGCAATCCTCCTACCTCTGTCTCCCGAGTGCTGGCATTAAAGGCATGCGCCACCACGCCCAGCTAAAAAGGTCTTGAGACCCATTTAAGACCTTGGTAAAAGGACATTGTCCCCAGTGAGACACTGAGACCCTTGAGAAGCATGGGTGCTCCCTTAGGACACTACACAAGACCCTCAGGCCTAAAGCTCTGTGCAAGGCCCTGTTGCCCCTGGAGAGCCTAGATCCATATTGAAATCTTAAAGTTCTTCATCCTCATTATGCTACTGGGAAAGGTTGTGACTTTCACGGGGAAGCCTTAAGCCCATTGAAACTGGCATAATCCCTAATGACCACCAAGACCCTAAAAAGGTCTTAAGCCCTGCAAATCACTAGCATGCTAGTGAGAGCTGGGGAAGACCCAAAGAGCCCTTGGGGAAGGTATGGGCCACACTCAAAACCCAAGGTCCGGGCTGGGAATGGTAGGTCAGTTGGCAGAGTGTCTGCTTAGAACGCACAGAGCTCTGAGTTTGATCATTAGTACTATAACTGGGGGTGGTTGTGCACACCTGTAACCCCAGCACTTGGGAGGTAGAATCGGAAGGATCAGGAGTTCAAGTTGATCCTTGGCTGCATATTGAGTTGGCAGCCAGACTAGGCTACGTGAGACCATGTCACAAAAGCAAAAATAAACAAACAAATAAACAAACAAAAAACCTCAAAGAATCTGAGATGCTGTGAGTCCCTTTGAGGAACATAAGAAACTACTCTACGGGAAGCAGTAGTCCAATGAGATCCCAAGAAGTTTCTCTGTCCCTTTGGGAGACAGGCTGTGAGCCTATTGCTACCATAGGGAAGGTCTCTAGATCCATTAAGTCTCAGAGTATTATGATTGGTATGTGAAATGTCTATCACAGGGGCTTTAAAATATATACATATATATTTGGTCCCAAGGTGGTGCTGTTTTGGGAGGTTGTGTAATCTAGACATGAAGCCTAGAAGATGACATCAAATCATAAGGGCAGGCCATAGGGTTGTAGGCTGGCCCTACTTCTGGCTGACTCTGCTCTCACAGCCACAGATAACCCACGACCTCTGTGCCTTCCCCACCATGATGGACTGTTCCCCTCAAACCACAGACCAAAATAAACTTCTCCCCACTGAAGTTGCATCTGTCAGATACTTGGTCATAGTGATGAAAAAAAGAACCTACTACTCTGAGAAATGTTGTGGGTACTTTTCAAACCTGGTGAAGTCTGTGAGTCCCACTGAGGCCCTAGGGAAGGCCTTAAGCTTCACTGGGGCCTGAAGGAGAGATAGGGGTATGGCGTGAGTTCCACTGAGTTCAGGAAACAGGCAGGATCTCGCTGACACCTGGACCCCACAGTGCTCAGGGCCTAAAGCCTTTTCAAGGTGTCATGGGAGCCTCAGGAATTCCTCAGGATCTCATTGGGGCCTAAAGCCTTCTCAGGGTCTCACTAGGGCCTTCTTGGGGTCTTATTGGGCCTAAGGCCTTTCTTAAGGTTTCACTGAAAATTCCTTTAGGACACTGGGAGAATTTGAGACACCAGCATCATTCACTCTCAAGTGCTGGGGTTACAAGTGGGCTCAACTATCCCCAGTTATATAGTACTAGTGATCAAACTTAGAGCATCACCCATGAGTCCATCAAGACAGATTAAGAGCTATCCTCAGTGAGACCCTGGAAGAATGCGATGAGACTCAGAGTTCCAGGGCAGGACCACAGCCTTCATTGTGATCCCAGGAAAGGTTGTAAGCCCCCAACAAAACCCAAGGAAGACCTGAGTTATCATAGAGAACCTTGGGCTGTCTCTAAGGGTCATTAAATCTAATAATGGTCTTAAGCCTCATGGAGATTCTGGAGAAGGTGTCCGTCCATCTGTCACACTAGGGAGAGCCACACTGAAATTCTAGTGAAGGCTTTGGCCCTACCAAGAACTCAGGAACAACCCTTGAGCCATATGGGACCTTCAAACTCTTTGATGCCTTGGGGACGTTGGTGGCTATATGGAGACATTGGGGGAGGCCTTTAGCCACAAAGAGACCCTGGGACAAGCTGTGAGCCCCATTGCAACTGATAAGGTGGCCCTGCACTCATTACAATTTGGGGGGGGTGGTATGAGCCCATTGCAATTCTGGGGTGTCTGTGAACCATTCTGAGACACAGGCTAGGAATGGTCTCTCTAGAGACACTGAGGACTCTAAAGCCCCACAGAGGCCTTGCAGAGGGCATGAAGCGCCATGGGGGTTCTTGGGTTGACTCTGCATGTCACTGAGATCCTAGAAAAGAAGTTACACTTCATGGAAATGCTGAAGAAGGCTTACAACCCTTTAAGGTCCTTGTGGGATACACACGATAATCCCAGCATGAGTTCAAGGCCAGCCTGGCTATGAAGTGTACAATAGAACTCGAAAACAAACAAACAAACAAACACCCTAGGGAGCTTGGAGCCCAGCAAGGTCCTGGGCAAGACTCACACCCATCTGACCTCCCTGAAGAATGAACAGGGCCCTGGTCCTCCCACCGGGGTCTTGTTCCAGTCCCTCCTTAAACTCTGCTGCAATGGGGCCACGAAGCAACGTGGGATCTTGAGCTTGTACAGCGCTACATGGGGACAGGGCCCCACAGGTGGCTCAACTCACTGCACAGAGTGACCCTTGCCCATGTGGGGGCCTTGACCTTGTGGGGTCCCAGACTGGCTGGCTATGGAAGAGGGCAGTACTTTGGCAGTACTATGGCTGAGGCAGAGGCAGCGGGGATAGGAGGGGACACAGGACTCCCATTCCTCCATGGGAAGCCTGAGAAAGAACTCAGTTATAGCTTCTTGATCCTTCGTGGTCCTCAGCTTGTGCTAAGAGGGAGATGGCGCTAGCTGGTGGCAGTGTGGAATCTGAGGTATGAGACTCTCATGAGGACGGACTCTCGGTACCTGAGTTGGGCTGCTGGACACTGATTGGAGGAACGTATACTAAGATGACCTTGGTTGTGGTCGTGACCTCAAAGAGGAGACAGACAGGGATGCAAGGAAGAGAGGAAGGAGCCAGTGAGGTGTTTTGCCCCTGGGTTTTGCCTTCTTCCTATCCCTGTGGGTGTGCTGGGGGTCTTGGCTGGGCCCGAGATCCTGGAGTCAATAGGATAAGGAATGGAGGGGCAGTGGGGCCAGACACTGCTCACTCTTAATCCTGAGACTGTGGACAATAACTGTGGACCATGATGGGGTCCCAGGGGCAGAGGCACCAAACCCCCAGTGACTCTTGTTTTTCCATACTGCAAACATTGCTCAGTCAAGGCTAAGAAGCCCTCGGCCCTCCCAGAGCTACTGACCTCCCACCGTGAGCCAGGCCATCAGGCCATCAGGCCATCAGGCTCCTCATTAAGAATCTAATGACCCCTGGGGTTAAGTAGAGATACTGATGATCAAGGAGCTCTTTCTGCAGACCCAGCACCAGGGAGTGGTTCAGAAATTGAAGCTTCAGCTCCTGTGGCCATCTGCTGACCCCCCAGGGAGCTCCTAATGGGCCAGGCAGCAGAAGTTGGGTGGCGAAGGGCAGGGCCTCTGGGCTATAAAGCCAGTGAGGATCCGGAGCCCCCCAGCCTGTGGGACCAGTTGCATTTGAAGGTGGTCACAAAGTAGGTGAGTACCCTTCACACTGGGCCTGACTACCTGGCTGGGAATCTGAGATTTGGGGGGGGGGGGAGTGTCATCCTCTTCCATTGGCTATCCCTGGAAGTGGGGGGAAGACAGCCTGGCCTCAACCCTAACCATCCCCTAGGTAATCACTCTTTCACCATGACCTTGTGGACACGTCTCCTGCCCCTGCTGGCCCTGCTGGCTCTCTGGGGACCTGACCATGCCCAGGCTTTTGTCAACCAGCACCTTTGTGGCTCCCACCTGGTGGAGGCACTTTACCTGGTGTGCGGCGAGCGCGGCTTCTTCTACACACCCAAGTCCCGTCGTGAGGTGGAAGACCCGCAGGGTGAGCCCCTCTCCCCAGTGCCCACCACCCCGGCTGTCCTCACCCCTCTACATCTTATCCCAACAGAGCCTGAATTCAGAGGATGGATTTTATTATCATTTGGGGTCTAGAGGGTCTCAGGGTTACCTGGAGACACGGGACAGTCCATTCTACCTGCTTATATACCTGTGGGTGGATATGAGCACGTGGTGGGAGTGGGAAGGCTTTGCCCGAGGAATCTGGGATTGTGGAGACTTTAGACAGGTGGGCAGGCAGCCAGATGAGCACCTGTTTGGGCTCTTATGGAGCACTTCCTTAGTCTGGGGGGATGGTGGTAGGATGTGTGGGTCTCAGAGTCTCACATGTCCATGCCCAGAAGCTTGTCCTTCTCATGGGCAGCCATGGCCACCTGTGCCTGGATCAGTGGGAGATGGGTGGAGAGGGTGAATACGGGATGGGCAGGTGGACACTCGGCTGCTCCTGACTGGGTTGTCCCATGTGTGTCTCTTGCCTCGCTGCTGCTGCTCTGGCCTGCTCTGGCCCTGTCACCCCGACAGTAGGACAGTTGGAGATGGGGGACGGCCCTGGGGCAGGTGGCCCACAGTCCTTGGCGCTGGAATTGACCCCGCAGAAGCGTGGCATCGTGGACCAGTGCTGCACCAGTATCTGCTCACTTTACCAACTGGAAAACTACTGCAACTAGGGCCTTGCTGCCCCCATGCCTCTCCCGTCATGAATAAACCCTTTGAATAAGCTCTGCTGTGTCCTCAGTGTGTGGACAAGGGGGGCAAGGGACTGACTCACCTGCCTGATGCTGATGGCCTCTGTGGTCCCTGCCTGGGTTCTCCCTTCCTGGTGCTCTCTGCACCCCTAACCTCCTCCTGGCTTCCTAGGTACCCACAAATAACCAATTGGCCCAAGCCTCAGGCACAAGGGGTGACTTGTTCTCATAGGCAACTCACAAACCCTACTCTGAGGTGCTGGGGAGGACCACACCCCACGGCTGCTGCTTCAGGCTGCATGAAGAAGACCTCTAGGGTCTCAGAAAGCAGGGTCATAGGCAGCTGGGAGTTGACCCCTTTTTGCTGCAAAGTCCTGGGATCTCAAGTCCCTCAGAGGACTTTTAGAAGAAAGAAGACCGCAACATTCCAGTAATTGCTTCTACTACCCAAATAGTAGGGCTATTGGGGAGGCACAGAAATTGGGCTGAGGACTGGGGTCCTACAGGGTATAACTAGAGAATGGTCAGGAACTTTTGAAGGTTGGGCCTCTCTCATTCTAGTTGGGTGGCACAAGGGGCAGAAATAGCCTCAACTGCTACCAGACTCCTTGAGGGACCCACTAGGAACATGGACGGGCTTTAAAGCCCCCATGGGTGAAGGGTGGAGGGATAGATTGAAGTCCCCTGTGGGCACTGGCCAGAAGCCTCAGAACCTCACTTCTCAGGGCCACCCTAGCTTTGAGTCATAGTCAATGCTGGCCAAGAAGGAGCTGGAGGGTGGCAGTGCCAGGGGCCGGGCTAGGGTCTCCCACCACCCCTCAACCTTCCCTTTATATAAGTAGGGCCTTACACAAGATTTCTTCAATCAGTGGAGTGACAGTCTCCCCAGAGTGCCCTTTGTCCTAAAGACAAAGCCTCATGGGGTCTTTCAGTGGGGGTGGGAGTATCTGGAAAGAGGTCCTCTCTCCACATCAACTGAACACAGCCTGGGTGCCACCTGTCAAAAGGACAACAGGCCCGGGCCTACCAAGGCTGACTGGGGCCTGGAAGGTCAGTAAGTGACCTGGCCTGGCCAACCTACCTGTTTTCCAGGCCAAACCAATCTGGACCTTCCTGATAGCTCCACCCCGGTCTGTGGTGGCCTGGGCTGTGTCTGGGCCTGGCATTACAGCCACTGGTGACCAGCATTTGGCCTAAACACAGGGTTTTTCTGTGGGGCACCTGTTATCTGGGCAGCCTCCCCTGGCAGTCCCGGGGACCCTCCCCAATCCTTGTAACCACAGCACATTCTCACCTAGAGATGTTCCAGGCCCCTAGCAAGTCCCTCCCCTAGAATGGGGACCAGAACTGGGCAGGTGGGTGGATGATCAGACACTGGACCCGGAAGAGGGTGGGGGAGGAGGCTGGGATCTCTCTATGGGAACACCCCAGCAGCGCTTTGGAACAGCCTGAGTCAGGGGCGCCCTATGGAGTGGAGGTATGTGAGCGCCCACCAAACAACAGCTGGATCTGAGAGGGACAGGATGAGAACGTGGGCTGGCTGGGGTCTGCAGGCCTGGACAGTGGTAGGCAGATGTATCACCCCACCTCACAGGTATCTCTCTGGAGGGCATTCAGACCGGTGAAGGAAGCTGGAGACCTTGGGACTTAGGTCTCATGGGGCTGGCCCAGCTTTGCAGGTCCATGTCAAGAGTCCCCGGGGGCTCAGGAGTGTGGTGGCAGCAACCAGGTTTTCTGTGGCTTTACCCTTTGGGCCTCTAACTTGAACCTCATGGGAGGGGCCGGCTACCCACTCACAAATTCCCTCACGGCTCACAGCATCTCTGACCTTCCCAGGCTGGGACAAGTCTCCCCAACCCTTCCAGAGGCCTGCTCCAGTCCTGGTCTGGGATGCTTCTCCAAATGCTTCCTTCCCACTTAGTCCCCTCCACTGTCCTTGAAGTGGGCACAGGAACTTAGAGACAGGTGTGGGACATCTCTTGGTCCCTCCAAGAGCAGCCATCCAAGGTGACCTGGCCCCTGGGGAGCAGAGGCAGAACCAGACGCAGTGTCTGACTTACAATGACCCTAAGCATCCCAGCTGGGGACTACGACTGCTCCCCAGAGTCCCCCGGAAGTCATCCCACAGACTTGGCTCTGCCATCTACGGTAGCCTCACTTCACTCCATCCCTTCTGGGAATGTGACAGTCCGGTAGCACCCTACCTGCCCTTGAAACCTGGGCCAGTAACAATTAGTTGCAGCGGCTTGTCACCCTGGATCTGGGATCCTGTCTAAGTGCTTCTCGACAGGGGTGCAATCTATCCCCCAAGGTCCCCTCAACCCTGCTGGGTCTCCTGACAGCCTCCACCTAGTGTCTGGAGGGCCAGGCTCTCTCAGAGAGTTACCAGGGATGGCCCACTGACCTGGTCTGATGAGGTAACCTGGATCCATACACGTGAAGCAGGGGGTCTTGTACCTATGCTAAACAAACTTAGACCAAAGCCCGGGCACATAAAGGCATATAAAAGTGAGGACACCTCCAGGCTGGTTTCCCAGATCACTTTGCTCCTGGATACATAAACTGGCACAGCAGCCAGACCCTGGGGACAGTATTCGCCTTCTCCTGTCAGCAGTAAATATTTATTGTCCTTACTGTTCTCCAGGCCTGAGCAGAACCCAAGGGACATGAGAGATAGACGTGGGGATGCCCAGGTCCCCTCCCGACCTTGAGGGCCCAGGATCAAGTGGGTCTTGAGTCATCACCCCCAGCAAACCGAGTTCTGAGCAGTACTTGGGTGGGCCAAATTTCAGCTGATATCTCTCCAGCATGGCGGTGAGTGAAGGGAGACCCTGGGGAGCCTGCCCCCAGATCCAAATGTGACAGCCTCCAATGAGGAAGAAGGCTGTTAGGGGGCTAGACAGACATCTGTGAATTCCAGCCATGACCAGAAGTAAAAAATGTGGCCATTCATACATATGGCCAGCAGAGGGCACCAAGCTTTTACTTTTGAAGAACTTCAGATCTGCAGATTCACCCATTGGCCCCTTAGGGGGTTGCTTTGTGTCTCCCCCTGTATTCCCTTCACTCACTTGGGTGGAGGGGTTGTCCAACAGGTTGGCTGCCATAGTCTATGGAGTGTGTGAGGTTTGGGAGGGAGAGAAGGGGTCTGTTGATGAAGTCCCAGCCTCTGTCAACTCTGGGGTCCAGGTTTCCCAGAGGCCTGTGGAGCAAATGTCTCAAGCTAGAGTCTGACCCCATCTCCTGCCCCTTCCCTGAAATGACAGAGACACCTAGGAACCTTTAAAGCCAACTTCATTCCTCCCCTCATGTTATGCCTGGGCCAGCAGGCCAGGACCCTAGGCTGCCTGGGTCTCTGGGACCTTAATAATGGGTTCTCAGAGCACCAAGGGATACTGAGGCTTGGAACCAGGGGGTACTGTGTGTGCATGGCAGTCTGGTGATCTCTCGCTCTGCCTGAAGTGCTTTCAAAGCCAAGTTCTGGTTCTCACATGAGGAAAGCACCCTAAGGATTTCAGGGTACAGGAAGCCTCGTGTGGGGTTCAGCCTATGTCTACCCTCCACCCAGTGCTGAGAGGAGAGGGGAATCCAATCCAAGAAGAATTCTTGGGGCTGGCGTGGGTGCCCAGGAGTCTGGGATGGGAGGAGATGCAGGGATGTGGCGTCCTTCTGCCCCCCTCCCACTGGTGTGCCTGGCCCAGCCACAGAACAAACAGCAAGGCAGATTCCTTCGAAAGTGGAGCCACCAGACATGGCCCTGTAAGAGCCCCTTCTCCCCAGTGGTCTTCCACTGGCCTCCACCTCACCTTGGCACAAAGACCTCACTTACCACCCTTCCACTGGGGTACAAACCCCCACACTCTGGAGGCTGTCCCTAGAGTCGGAGTCTGGGATGAGCCATAGGTTTTTCCCTTAAGCCATTCTTCCCAAGGGGACTCAAAGTCAGGGTTCCTCTGATCAAGAGTTAGCACGGCAGTGTGTCCTTCACCCCCTCATCAGTTAGCTGACCCCTGGGCCAAGGTCATAGACATCAGAGACTGAACCAGCCAAGCCTCAGTGGCCAAATGTGGATCCCATCCGTGGGCTGATTATGAGGGTGTCTTTCCCAGTCACGTCTGTATTTTGGCAATCAGAGGAGGGCCTCCAGGCAGCCCAGTTTGGGGTTTTGCAGACCCTCGTGTTTCTTGGAGGCCCCACCCCCTACAGCCCAGCAGAGTCTTCAGAACCTGGCTGCAGGCACCGACCCAAATTCCATCAGGACCCCCCTCTGGCCCTCCCAGACCATCTGTGTTTGTGGACAACAGAGCAGGGGCCTCGGCCCTGCCAGCTAGCGGCCATTCACGCTGAGACCGCAGGCCTTTCCCTCCGCTCTTCAAAGACCAGTCAGTCCCGCTCCAGTTGGGCCTCCCCCTACCCCACCCCACCACCTCTGAGGTCCACTGGGGCCTGGGCTGCTGAGGAGCCAGAGTGCCCCTAGCCTCTGGGCCCCAGATCCTAGGTGGGTGTTAGCAACCTCTGGTGACTCAGAGGCAGTGAGGACAAGCCTGGGAGGAGGTGATCCTGGGGACTGCAGGTAGTTCTGGGGACGGCTGCTCGACTCTCTTCAGCTCTGACCTCTGAGGGCCAAGAATGGCTTTGGCTAGCAGGACTGGGGAGCTGGTAGGAAGTGGTGTGCTATGGGGAAGGAGGAGGGAGAGGCCGGGAAGAGCTGGTTGAGGATGGGGGGAGGGCAGGGTCCCAGCCCTTACCTCCAAAGCTCAGAGCTGAGGAGGGGGATAGGAGGCTTCTTGCAACTGGTATCCATGTCCCACACTCTGCCCTCGAGGCACTCCCTCACTGGCCTCCCCATCAAGCCTGGCTAGGCACTGCCCTGTGTCATTGCTGGACTTAGCCAACCTGACTCTCTGGGCCCTTTGCCCAGGCCTGGTAATGGGCTAGCCCTGGCCAAAATATAGGCTGTGGTCAGGGAGTCTACAGAGGTCGGTGCTATGGGTGTCAGAGGCACCTTTCTGGTGTCCATGCACCCTCAGCCTCCTCGGGTCCTGGTGAGGTTACAGGATGAAAGCTGGTGGTTAGGCAAGTGGGGCCTCTGCTGTTCATGGGTGTGTGGTCTTGGGCAAAGAACGTACCATCGCTGGCCTGTTCTTTTCCTTCATCACAAGGGAACCAAAAGAGGCCATGCTGCTTCCTGACTGTGTCCCCTCCTTCCTGGCCTGCTCATGCTGTCTCCGAACCCTCAGCCTTTGCAGGCCATGATGGTCTTCCATCACCAAGGCCACATGATTCAGCCCTGTGGTACAAGTCCACGCAGGTGAAGGAGGAACTTCAGCTATGTTGGGAGGTATGGAAGAGAGGACTGTCGGCCTTTGGGTAACTCACATAGACTCCATGCCCCTCACCTGGGGGTCTCTGGGTAAGCTGCTTTCTCCCTCGGGGCCTCCCTCTCCTGGGGGGCAGCAGTTCAGTCTGGCTTTCACGTGAGCTCTGTGGGCAATAAGAAGCTGATTCCAATTCTGTGGGAATTAGCTGTTCCTGTGGCTCCCGGCACATCTGCAACCAGTGGTGAGCACAGGCTCCATCCAGGGCCTGGAGAATGGAGGCCTCCTCTCATCTTGTAGTGGCTCGTGGAGAAGTGATCTGGCTGGGAGCAAGCACTCAGAAGAGGCCATGGTGCAGTGAGGGCATGCCCTGGGCCTGAGGGTCCTTGTGGAGGGGAGCGGTCATTACAGTTCTTTGATTCCTATCTCAGCGCCCAAAAAGCATTCGCCAGTGTCTCCCTGAAGAGCCGATGGTTTCATCAGGGGCTAGGTTTTGCTTAATCAGGTAAAGGAGCCGATGTAGACAGATGTTCCCGGGCCACATGTTATTGGCTATACAGGCTGTATTCCACCTAATTCCAAAAATGAATATTTTGGTGTGAGCAGCCAGGAAGGCACCCGGGGAGGATAAATGGAACGTCTATTAACACTCCATTTGCATATAGCACATTGAGCCTACGAAGTCAGAAGTGGAAATGGAGGCTTGGGGTGGTCTGGCTGCCCAAGATTGATGGATGGGGTGGGTTGTGAACCAGAGCAGCAAACAGTTCCAATTGCCCACTCTACTCCTGTGATACATACGTGGTGATAGCTGTTGGGAATGGTCCCTTATCCCCCAGCACAGGGTTTCCCAGGGCCTCAGCTCTGGACTTGCAGCTTTTGATAAGGTTGCTCGTGCCCTGGTGTGCTGTCGGGGAATGGCTAACTGGTCAGGTAAGGGCTAGGGACAAGATTAGATGCACTACGGGAGTGAGTTTTCCCTCTGTGCTGGGTACAGAACTCTAGAGGCTTGTGCTGCAAGGCACTGGAACCCTACTAATAAACTACACTGACACCTTTTCTTGCATTTCCCAAGGCTTGGTAAAGGGCTCTATAGTTATACCAGGTTTGGGGCAGTCAGGAACTTTCTGAAGCTGTAAGTGCAATTTTGGAAATATCCACCAGAGGGCAAGCTCGAGCCATATTTGCAAATTCCCTATCCCAGGCACTGGAAAGCAGGCTGTAAATGGATACTTCCAGATATTCGGGGTCCGGGGTGTACTCATTACTTCACAAACTCCTGGGATAGGTGAACACCCAAAGAAAGGAATTCCTGACACCGAGTTCTGTAATGCTAAGAAAGTCAGAAAAGACAAAGACTCATGTACAAGGCTGCAGAACTCACTTGCACCCTGATATTGCAGAGCATCTCCCCCCAACAGAAAGAAGGGTTACAGCTTCAATCTCTTTCAGAGGACCCCCAAATTCCTGCATGTATTTTGGATTGTCATCTTGTCACTTCAGAAATGGCCACCAGATGTCAGCATGAGGCCACTTTATTAACAGCTCTTAGGGAAAATGGGTACTGGCGATTTCTAGGTGTACCTCAGCTCTGACTTGCATTAGTAACGATTCAATAAGACCCGTGGGGATGATACGACTCTCTCCTAGGAGAGAGAGAGAGAGAGAGAGAGAGAGAGAGAGAGAGAGAGAGAGAGAGAGAGAGAGAGAACTTTCTGTTGAGCTGTTGTTCTGCATGCTTATACACTACTATTTGCTCTTTTTTAATGACCCCTCCTGTGTCCCTACCTGATAGGCTATGTCTCAGCCTTCATCGTAGAAAATCCAGGTAGAACAGTGCTGGGGGGGGGTCACAGTCCTCAAACCCCAACTCACCTATGCCTCAGCAGCACTAAGGCTTAGCTGCTCTCCCTTCGCCTTGGTCCCCATTCTTTGCCTTCTTGTTTAAATATTCGGATTAGCTCATGGAAGAAGAAAATAGGCCTGGGCCTGTTCATATGTGGGAATAGGTTCCAGGTTAGAGCTTGGATTCATTTGGGAGGTGCCATGCTTCCAGGGTCTCTGTGGTATGTAGTCTATTGCCTCCTAGAGGCCCTTAGCGACCTATCTGCTCCCTCTTGTGGGCTTCCCATGGAACACCCTCACAGGCTTGGAGTAAGCCCTAGGCCGCCCCATGCCAATCTCCAACTTGGGAATTCCCAGCCAAGTGTCTCTAGAGGGCTGTAGCAGCTGCTTCTTGAAAGGTTTGCAGCAGACACTAGGGGGCAGCACGTAGCACATACCTCCAGCCACAAGGCCTTAAAGTAGATCTAGAGGTAGCATGAGGAACAGACTGCTTCACTCTTAAGTATGGACTACCTCTACTATGTGTTTCAGACCTGACGTGAGACCATTATTATCCCTGTATACCTCCTCATCACCAAGCATAGTGAGTAGTCTCACCCAAAACTCCTCCCATGGAGTATAGACCTGGGTATCATGTTGGGTCACTCCTATCAGATATGAATCGCCCTCAAATCTGACTCTCTTCTCCACTGAAAGCCTCATTCTCCCAACACATGTCCTATCTCTCCCACTAAGTAAAAGATTTTAGGTGTGACTTGGACAACAAAGGCAGAGGGAATAATTAAGTAACAACTTGAGCTGATAAGCTAGGAAAAATAAACAGCCAGAGTGGGCGGCTGGGGTCCAAGAGTGCAGAGAGGGTGGGGACTAGTGTCTACCTAGGGAACGTACATGTCTTAGCTTCTTCCTGCTCTCAGGGCTAAGGACAGAGGTTTCAAACTCCCAGAGAAGTTGAGTCTAACAAGGCAGGACTTTGATCTGAGCCCTTCCCCAGTTGCTGTCAGCTCTGAGGCTGTGCCTGAAATGGAGCTTCAGGCAAGCTTAAAAGGCTGTGAGTCCAGGCAGTCATCTTCCCTGAAGTGCACGCAAGTGTCACTATGTATTGGTTGCCATTTATACCAGGGTGCTTAGTACCCAGCAGCACACATAGGGAGTTATGTGTCAGGTCAGATGTGACTGGGAAAGACTCCAAGTTAAGTCCTCTACCCATGGAACATCTAAAGACATGGCGGCACTACACCACAGATGCATTGGAAGCACTTGAAAGGCAATTTTATTTTTATTCTTGAACCCTATATGGTTCTCATTAGGCCACGCCCCCTTTTTCCCAGTGCCACGCCCACAGATTCCTGGGTGTCAAGTGACTGCCAAGTGTCACTCTAATGAAGCCCCACCCACCACCCACCCCCTCAACACAGTCCTCACCCCCTAGCTAACCGGAAGTGCTTCAGACTTTGGTCCATGCCCCCCATAGATGTCTTTCCGCCCTTCAAGGGTAGGCCAAAGCTCCACCCTCGAATGCCCCCATGCCCTAGTGTGGGAAAGTGCCAGTCAGCTGCTGCCCCAGCAGTCCTTGCACTACCGAGTTGGCACCAACCTGTCCAAATTTGGAGGGGCTTGGGGACAGGCGTGGAGGGGACGAGGTGGTGAGGGGCAAGGCCTTAGCTTCTGTTGGCATTTGAGCAGGTGTCGTGCTCAGTGGTGGAGAAGCTAACCCACTTCTAGGGGCCCTGTTATCATGCACACTCTCAAAGTGCCCTTCATCGTTTCTCCAGCCTCGGCCTCGTCCCCTTCCTCCCCGTCGACCCGGGTGGAGGGTCTGGGCACCCCGTCCAGAGCACCCCCTGCTTTGGCGGAGGCTACAAGTATTGGCCCAGCCAGCGGATCATCGTCCGGGAAGTTTCGTCCGAGAGCCTTGGGCACCAGTGACTCCCCAGTCCTCTTTATCCACCGCCCGGGAGCTGCGGGGACTACGCAGCGACTGAAGTACCGGTAACTGGCTTCCCTTTCTATAGACTGAACCTTCTAGGGGTTGGGGTTGGGGGCTTCTGTTGAAGTGTCTGGGTATGGGTGGTGAGCTGAGAGCCTGAGGCAACCAGCACCCTGCTCTCTGAAGGAGGGGAAGCCTGCTGCTCCAAGGCCTGCAGAGCTGGGCTGTCTAAAGAGTAACCTTTTGAGGGGACAGAGAAGGCAGTTGGGAAGGGAAGCCTTCTAGAGGGCTGCACAGTGCCTTTTTCAAGTTAACAGTTTTCCTTCGCTAATGGGCCAAGCCAAGTGGGAGGGGTGAGGGACAGGGAGGGGGGTTGGAAAAGGCTGCTATTCCCAGCAAGAGTGCACAGTTGTTTGTGAATATGGAAAAGGAAGGTATTTTTCCCTGTGAGATGTTTCCTTTTGCTGCACACCCCCCCCCCTCCACCTGCCCCAATCCCAAACAGGGGACTTGCAGAGGGGCCAGACTCTGTTCTTGTATGCCTATATACTGCTTTGTAAAAGGAGCTCTTCCTGACTACCATCAGGATTCTGAAGAGTAAGTAGAGGAGCATGAGATCCCTTGCTATCCCCCAGCAGGATTTCAAACAGGAAAGCTACTTTCCTTCTGAGCATGCCAGTCCCCTCAGCACTGCCTGCCTCTCCTGTCCACAGACCTGAGAATAGCAGCACCCATGGGTGTATGTCCATTTGCCCATGACATTCTTCTTCCCTGCACTTGGGACCCCAGACTCTTCCATCTACCCAATGTGGTGTTTATGGGAAGGAGGTTCATATCCATGAGCAGCCCAAGCACCCCTTTCTTGGGCTGCCTTCTCAAAGCAGAACCATTATGTCCCTTGACTTTTGTCCCCCTCTTTGCTTCCATGTAAGATGGGAGTGTTGGGGAGAGGCACGAGACCCTCACATTGTGCACGGTGACCCCCTCAAGGCAAGCTGCTGTGACCCCTCAAGACAAGCTGCTTGTGTGCAGCATCACCACCCAGTGCCCATGCAAAAGCCCACCCTCAACCAGGAAGGGGTCAGCATGTCCTTCCCAAAAGTGGGTTTCCTGCCTCTTCCTGGGCAGTTGTCAGCCTTGACAAAGTGACTTCTCACTAATCTCCACTTTGAAAAAAAGGACAGGAGGGGGAAGATAGTGCCTGAACCCTGACAAGGTGACCCAGGATCCTGAGAAGGGGAGGGGGCCAGACTTAACTGGAGGGGACTTGTTTTTGAGAGATAATCTCAAGGACATGCTTTGTTCTTCCCCAGGGGCCGAGTGGTCACCTCAGAACTCCTGCAGCAGCAGCAGCAGCAGCAGGAGGAGAAAGAGGAGGATCCCAGCCCCCAGGCCCAGGGCCCTGCATCTTCTCAGGCTGAGCCACCTGCCCAGCCTGTGCCCCAGCCTGAACCCCAAGAGTCCAGAGCTGCCCAAGAGTCCAGCCCTAAGGTGAGCTGCTGTGGCCTGTGGCCCAGAAGAGCCCCACGCTCACAGAACTGAAACCAGCCACCAGCCCCAGTCCTTCCCCAGAGGTGAGTGTCCATCAGGCATGTAGCAGGGCAGAGGCGTTTGCTGGCACATCTTTCAGGGTGTTGCATCAGGACCCCTGAAGATGTGGGTCCCCCAGGTCAAGCTGGGAGGTACATTCGGAGTCCGGTTGCTATCTGGAATTCAGGTGGGCTCCAGGTGGGGATGCAGGTGTGGTCTGGCAGAGCAGGGTCCTGGCGATGTCTTCAGCATGGAGGTCCATGGAACTGTGCTCCTGAGAGATGAAGGGTGAAGGTGGCAGAGGCAGAGGGGAAGAGCAGGCCACCCAAGATGGGAAGGTTGGAGTTCCAGGTCAGGGAGAAGAGAGGAGACCAGAAAGAAAAAAAATCATTAGCTGGGTGGAAGTGGGAAACCCAACTGGGAGGCTGGTGGCACTGTTCTTCCTCCCCAGGCTATACAGCTGCAGCTGTGATGCCTGGCACCCGTGGCTTGACCTCTCTGTGTCTGTCCCCATTTGTCAAAGTGGGTGACAGTCTCAGGCTTCCTGGCTAAACTGTGGACAGCAAACGAGATGGTGGCCAAAGAGGCATTCTGAGACCTGTGAAGGGCCTTAACAAGTGTTAGTGTGCTGATTCCATTGTGTTCTGGAGGCCGCCTGGGCTTCCTGTGTGGGAGTGGGGGTGGGAGGCAGCTAGAAAGGGCCGGAGGCCAAAGCTGCAGCTGCTGACTCTGCAGGAGCAAGCTCTTCTGAGGTGTCTGCAGGGGTGCACTGGTCAGGTACTGGGGTCAGGGGTGGGGAAGGGGCTCTGTGTCTTCACGAGTATTGTGGGGGGGGAGAGGGGACATGGGTCTGTGTTGTGCCCAACTACAAGTGACACAGGTTTCCCAGGGCCTGCAGGGTGGAGCCCAGCAGGTGACCCCTTCCAGGCTGCCCATGCCAGAGAGAAGCCAGAAACCTTCTTTTAAAGGTTAGTTTAGACACTAAATAAAATAGTAACATAGTGGAACAGCCCCAGTCCATCCCAGCACACTCCCTTCCCTAATGACCCAGTCCTCTGGTACCCCACACTAACTCTTACTTTTGGGTGGTTTTCTGCCATCTTCATTTGTTGGTTCCCGTTCTCTTCCTTGGTCCTTTGGTTTCTGGTTGCGGGATGACACTGATCAGTGACTGTGTCCTCTTGGTGGAGAGTCCCGGGTGAGGTGGTGCCAAAAAGAGCAGAAGGGCCAGTGTCAGCAGGCACTCTGCAGAAGGTGTGGAGGGCACACACTGGGGACCCTTGGAGAATGGAACTGGGAGCAGGGAGCGCTAGATCGGAGCCCCTCCAAACTGGCGGAGGACACAGGGAATGAGAAAGACCCACTGGCCAGCGGGAGAGACAGCCAGAAGACAAGCAACTCTTAGCAAGCAGAGCTGCAGGCTGGGGGTGCCGACCAGGCTCGGTGGGTGAGTCCAAATCTTGTTTAGTTTCTTCAGATTTGAGTTTGCCAGCCCACAGAGATCAGGGCTGCTATGGTCTTGGGGCAGGGTAGGGTTGGGGGGTACACTTAGGGTTGAAGTCTGGAAGGTCAAGCCCTGGCTGTAGGAGACCAAAGCCCCATGACACCCTAAGATTATTGAAGATTTTTTCCTACCTTGGGGCACAGAAAGTAGGGGGAAGGAGAAGGCCTTAGGGAAGAATCCAGTCGCTGGTCCTGGCCTGGGGTGGGCTGAGTGCTTTTGAGCCCTAGGGTGACCTGGATCTGCCCCAACCTGTCGCCTGCCCATCAGCCACACTTTTGACTAAATAAGGCCTTGAGAAGGCTCTGTGGGCTGCCATGTGGGGGAGGGAGAACATGCATGCCCCCGACCCGCCCTCCTGCCCTGGCATGGCCCTGTTCCCTGGTGGCTCTATAGTGAGCTCCCCAAGGTCTCCCTACCTGGCAAGGTCCAGAAGTGTGTCTCTGTGCATGGTAGTGCCTCCTCCAGGGTAGTTACAGCTGCAGGGCAGAAAGCAGAGTAGGTTCCCAAACAAGCCAGGATGATTGCCTCTCTGAAGCCCCTCAGGAGCAGGAAAGGAGCGCCCTGAACTGGGGCTCTGGCCCCAGTGTCTTCCTTATCCCCAGCCTGGGGTGCCCACCTAAAGGAAATGTGGTGCTCCTCTAACTCCACTCCCAGTTGGGTCATTAGAGCCGGCAAGCTCAGTGCTTATCCCTAGTAGAGAGCCCCCTCCCCAGATTTGAAATCAGATCTGGTCTCATAGAGACTGGGGTGTGGACAGGCACTTTTTAAAAATGCTTCTCACCCCCAAATTTACTAGTCTCCCTGGAGTGGGAAATATCACCACACCCCAGTCTTTTGAGCCAGAGGATCCCTCTAAGTCTATAGGCACACCCCAGCAGGCCAGGGATGGAAGAGCAGGAGGCTGGTGGGAGAAGGGGGAAGCACAAGGGTGGGGGGGAGACAGGCCAGATGTTCTTGGAATGGGACACGGGCATGATTGATGTGGACTGGAATTTGAACGGGGAACATTCTCCACATGCCTCCTGCTCCAAGTGGAAAATGGGGTGGGGGGGCCAGTCCACTCATTCCTGCCAAGCTAATATGAAGGAGATGCCTCACCCTGCCTGGGTCCACACACCTGTCCAATGACATTAACCCCTGCCTCCCCATAGTGTCAAGCTTTGAGACACCCCTCTCCTGTCCTGGTGTTTTTAGGCTTTAGCATAGCCGAATCAAGCAAAGATTACAATTGGGGCTCCAGGGGTTCTGTGTGACCTCTAGCAGACCCCCCTCTCTGGCATCCCTGGACCCCACAGTTCCACTCTAGAGGTTTGTCCTGTCACCTCCCCCACTGCCCTGTTGCAGAGGGGGTGGCCTTGTTCCTAGCCACAGCTCTGTGCGCCTGCGTGTGGGTTTAATATTTGCCTTTTAGGAGTTGGATTTTCCCCAGCTCCGGTAGGGAGGCTAGCTGCAAAAATTCTCTGAGAAAACGAAAGGAGACCCCTAGCATCTGATCACCGTGTCATTCTGACCCCATCTCTTTGCCCCCCGTTTCCTCCTTCACTTCCCAGGTTCCTCTCCTCTTTTGCACTTCCCAAACAAAACTGGTGCCTCGGTCTTTGGGGGCTGGCGGAGGTCCGGACAGCGCGCGCCCAGCTCTGGGGCAGGCGGGGGTGGCCGCCTGGGGTGCTCCTGGCCCCCAAGCCGAGCCAGGGACGAGCCTGCCCCCGGCGGCCGCCCGGCTGCGGCTTCGCCTAGGCTCGCGGCGCCGAAAGCGCGTGGGGCGCAGGGGCGGCGGGGAGCCCGCGGGCTTGCTGAGCGGCGGCGGCCGAGCGGGGCTCCCAGAGCCCCGGATCGATGCCCAGCTGCTCGCTCATGGCCCTCGCCGTTCCCCTTCCCGCCTCGACGCCCGCCCGACTTGGGTTGTCACCACCTATGCCCACTGGGTGGCTAGAAGACCGATGAACAACAACAAAAACTTCTAGTAGTTTGGATGTGCGCTCCAGGGCGCCCAGGATCCCGGTCCGTCGCCAGCGCCCCCTTCCACCTCTGGCATCCCCCAGCTAGGGCGCGTGAGTCCCCAAGCACCGCACATCCTGGCGGCACAGTCTTTCCTCTCCTGGGAACTCCGTGTCTCAAATGCAGCCCCATTTCTCCAGGGTTCTAATGCATCCAGGGCAATTTCCCTGCTTTCCTGCAAATAAGGCATTAAGTTTTGCTAGGATCTTCAAAATTTAAGCCTTGCACTGAAGGCCCTCCCAAAAAAAAAAAAAGTTCAGCATATGTACTGCTCACGATCATGTTTTGGACGTTAATTTCCAAGTATTTCAAAAAATGGGGAGTCTCTTCTGGCTTTCTCAGATTTAGACTATGTGGCCTGGGTCTGTTTCTTCCTGGTTTGTTTCTTCCTGAACTCTTAACAATTTTAAATGCACCCTCCCTCCAGTGCCTACAGATTTCAATTTAAAAAAATAAAAACACCAAACCCAGTTCTCTAAAATTTAAACTTAATTACCTAGGTCTTGTGGTCGTGATAACAATTTTTCCTGCCTCACCAGAGAGACCAGAGAGCAGGTAATATTTTTTTCCTAGCATCAAGGCACTGTCCCCTCAAGTAAAACCTGTTTTCTCCACACCTTTATCACTTTATATATAGCTCCGGAGTCTCCTAAGCTAACTGTTCTTGGTCAGACCTCCCTACATTTTGGCCCTGTTTTCCTGTTTTTAATCAATCAGAGTGGTACATTTATTCACCGGCTTCCAGGGTCTATTGCTCCAACTCCAAATTTTACCCACTGAATCTCACCAGATCTCCCTAACACATGCAGCAAATTTCCTGACATTGTTCAAAGTTTGAGCCTAGCTCCCCATACCTTCCCCCACATTTAGGAATCACACCCTAAACACCTCAAACAGCCTGTATTCTCATTTCCTGAATTCCACAAAATTGAGAGTGCTTTTCACTAATTCCTCCCCCCCCCCCATGCACACCTCACTGAGTAACTCCCACCCATGGGCACCCAGGAATTGGAATATTCATTTCCAGGGCCCCTGCAAGCTTCCTAGAAACTTTCACATGGAGATGCTGAAACCCAAGTCCCCAAAGCAGGCTGAGGGTGAAAAAGGTTCTTCCATGCTCTTCCCTGTCACACATGGTAGGTGTCTCACATCTCTCTGGGTCCTATCAGGCACAAAGTAACCTTTGGACAAAGCTTATTTCTTGTTATGTTGGACTCTGCTGAAAGTCCTCAGTCCCTAGATATTCTGAACACTTCCTCTGCACCACAATGTTAATAATCCCTGTGACCCCCCCACCCCACCATTTCATTTACTAAATTCCAAACACCAATCCCCAATTCCAGGAACACCCTGAATCTTTCTCCTCATCCCCTGTGTTTGTACATGCTGGGCTTTCTCAAATATTAGGCAATACCTTCCAGGCCCTTATCCTTGGGTCACAGAAAGGCTTTAATATCTCTGGCTGCAATGCCAGTCATGCACCCACTCAATCCCTCACATTTAAGGAATATATATACATACATATGCATATATATGTATGTATGTATATATATATATATATTTCACAGGAACACTACACAGATCACAAACTTTGGGCATTGATTCTTAGATTTTTTTTGACTTAAGAACTCTTAATATCCATTTATTAAGACTTAGGAATTGACTCCAAGTCCTCCAAGGTTCTTGGAAAACACTGCATTTAAAAAATTGTTTTTCCTGGGACTCCCAAATTAAAATACTACAAAACAAATTGAGACTTTTTTCTTCCACACAACTGAGCTTTTATTAAATGTTAAGGGGCTTTGTTGAGCTTTATGACCTGCTCAAGTCCCCTTACATTTAGACAATGTTTCATGGCTCCCCAAAGCACACTAAAAAATGTCCCGGGGTCACAGAAATTTTGGGTTTTACAGGTCTATGTCTTGTAAGTGTCTTAATTACTAGTTCCATTTCCTGAAATTTAGATCTCAATCTCCACTGGGTAATTTCCATAGATACCTAAAATTTGGACTGTTTTTTATTGGGGTTACCCAAGTGTAAACATTGTCCAGAAAAACATATAGGGCTATAGGGCTTTTTCCCTTGTTTAACAAAAAGAAAGAGAGAGAATGCAAAGGAAGGTATTTTACAAATTAAAATATTAAAGGACATTGCTTTTCTGTCCCCATCAAATGTACTGCTCACAATCCCGGTTCCCCCAAATTTAGACAGAACTTCTCCAGTCTTTAAAGAGCATAAAGATTCTTCCCTGAAGCCATGGTAATTATGGGGGCTTCTCTCCTGGGTGCTACTTAGGGCCACTGATCTGCATTCTTTAAATGCAGACATTAATCCCTATGTTCCCCCAAACACTAAGAGTTCACCTGGAACCCCAAAATTTGACCATTGCTTTTATCCCACAATTTTAAAGCAATGTCCTTTCAAGGTTGACAATTTTGTTTTATTCAATCAACAAAAAAAATAAATTAAATAAAAAAACCCAAAATCTAATCCCTACGGATTAATCTGAGATTTTTGTGGGTCCCCTAAATTTGCTGACCAAGATGTTGGGTTCCCTCATTTTGCATGGAATAATTTCCCTTTTCCCCAATCTTGGACTTTTTTTTTTTCACTGTAACCTCAGACTTAGTCATTAATCACAGTTCCCCATTTATGGAGTCTCTCCTGGGTCCCCCTACTTTGGGACGCTCATTCTCCGGGCTGCAAATCAGGCAGAGCTTTCTGACTCGGGATCCCCGATATTTGGGCATTGTTTCCGCCAGCCAATCTAGGCAGTTTCTCTCATCCCGCGCACAATAAGCACTGGTTTGGACTCTTACGGAGCAGCTTGGATTTTGGAAACTTCAGTGTGCCCCAAACACAGGACAAGCCGTGCGACCGCCAGGACGTGGGCAGTGCTACTCCTGCGTCCAGGAAAACGACTGGGCATTGCCCCCAGTTTCCCCCAAATTTGGGCATTGTCCCCGGGTCTTTGAACGGACTGGGCGTTGCCCCTGGACACTGGGGACTGCCCCCGGGGTCTCGCTCACCTTCAGCAGCGTCCACTGCCCTCCACACAGCGCTCGCTCGCCCACCGCCTCGGGTCCTGGTGCGCCTGCAACACTGCGTCGGATCCCGCGGTGAGCTCCCCGCCACGAGGTCTTGTGGCCTCCGCGGGCTCAGCCCCGCTGCTCCCCGCACCCGCTGCCTTCTTGCCTGGTCTTAGCGCCCCTATCCGGAGAAGCGCTGGAGCAGGCTGCGGGTTTCCCTTTTGGCGGCCACCCTCTCTCGGGTTGGGCGCCCCGAAACTGGCTGCACTTTTCTTTTATTCTTTGCAAACAAATTTCGCCGTGGTGGGGAAAGAAGCCGGCCGACTGGCCGAGAAGCGGGGCTGGCAGAGAGGGCTGGGTTGGAGGGACTCCGGGGAGAGACACTACCAGCCCTGGTGGCGCGTAGCATTCAGCCCGCCAGGCCTAGGGTTTAGGGAGGTGTGTTTCGAGCGCGGGCACAGTCACAGTGATTGATGGCAGGGTCGGGGGGTTAGATGGTGGCGTGGGTTTCCGCAGCCCGCGGGCCCCTTCCTCTCTGGGAGGCGCGAGCCTTGGGATGCCCACACGGTGCGCTGGCTTGTGGAGTGGTTATTGACATGGTTTAAAAAAAAATCACAATGCCTTCTTACGTCGTCCAAACTCTCCAGGAGATGGTTTCATCAGACCCCCAAATTATCGTGGTGGCCCCAGGGGCCGAACCCGCGTCTACGCAAGTTCAACGCACTGAGGACGGGGGAGCCATTATCCGGATATTTTGGGTGGGCCCCAAAGGCGAGCTGCTTAGACGCATCCCGGTGAGCTCGGCCGCGCAGGTAGGATTTGAGCTCAATTTCCCGCCTTGCGCCTTGCTTCCTCGGCTGGTGCAGCCTCGGCACACACATTTCAAGTCTGGCGGGCCAAGCTGGCCTTTCCCGCGTCGCGCACCTGGTGGCTGCTTAGGGCTGCAGAGCGCAGCACCGGGGGGCGCTCGGGGTCTGGCTGAGGCTCGTAGGTGCCTCGCCGCCCGAAGGGCCAGCTAGGGCAGGTGGCGGCAGTGCGCTCCGCCCGAGCCGGGGTAAACGTCTGTAGCCCCAGGCAGTTCACAGCGGGGACCCCCCGGACACCTGTGCTCTCACTTTGTCAGGACGCCCCTACTGTGTAACCCTCTGGCGAGGCTCAGGTCCCCCACTACCACCGGGGCCAGTGATGCCACACTCGCAGCGCGCCCCAGGCGCACCGACACAGGGCGCCCAAGCACCTCGGAAACCTGAGATGAGGCCCCCGAATTCTTTAGATCGGGGATCTGGGATTTCGGTCACTTTCTGTAACTCCCATCCCCCCAGCCCAGGCTGGTGACCCGCACCCCACGGCCCCCCCCCACTGTCGCCCCCAGCCCCAAAGCCCCCCAGCCCGCGTTCCCTCCGGTGGCTCGAGTTGCGGGGGCGGTCCCGGGGCGGGGCGAGGGCCCCGCGGGCGCCCATTGGCGCGGGCGTCTGGCCAGCGGGGCCCGAGCGGGCGCGGAGCCGCGGGGTGGCGCGGCTATAAGAACCGGGCGTTGGCGCCCGCAGTTCGCCTGCTCTCCGGCGGAGCTGCGTGAGGCCAGGCCGGCCCCCGGCCCCCCCCTTCCGGCCGCCCCCGCCTCCTGGCCCACGCCCGCCCGCGCTCGGCCCGCCAGCGCCTCCACCCAGGCTGGCGGCCCCGCGTCGACGCCGTCCGCCGTCTAGCTGCTAACTCCCGTGCCGGGCGCCGTCGGCGGGGTCGCGCTCCGCCGGGCCTGCGGATTCCCCGCCGCCTCCTCCTCCATCTACCTCAACGCCCTTCCCCGCTTCGCCCGAGGAGGCGGTCCCCCCCGCAGGCAGTCCGGCTCGCAGGCCGCCGGCGTTGTCATCCCCCGCGCTCCCCCTTCCAGCTCTCCCCGGCGCGCGCGCTCGGCCCGGCCGCTCTCCGTTCCGTGCTGCGATCCCGAGCGGCTGCGGCGTCGCCACGCCAGTCCACGACCACCCCCCGAGACCTCGGGCTAACGACGGCCGAGGGCTCCGTCGGCCCAAACCGAGCTGGGCGCCCGAGGTCCGGGTGACATCTCCAAATCCGCCCCCCCTAACAGCACCTTCCCAGACCCCCTCGACGTTGCGCACTCTCCTTGGCTTTGCGCTGCGCCCCGGCGCGTGCGCTACCCCGCCACCTTCCCCGAGCTCCCTCCCGCCCCCACCCGGCTCCTCGCCTCCGACTCCCTCCCCCTTCACGCCCGCCCTCTGCCTTCGCTTACCAAAGTGGATTAATTATACGCTTTCTGTTT
>PVHP010005732.1:0-63180 GCA_004024765.1 Zapus hudsonius
AATTAGCGGCACTCGGAAACCGCAGCGAGGGGATAATGGTGGGAGCTAGTGGGGGGGGGAAGGGCTCGGTCCTCTGCTCTGCTGGGGAGCAGAGAGCTGCTGGAGAACCCCTTCTGCTCTGGCCCAGGGGCTGGGGAGGGAGGGAGGGCCCGAAATCAGGTCCAGCTGGTGACCAAAGTTTGGATCCCAGCTGAAGAGATTAAACCTTTCCAAAGAGAGTCCTGGCGACGCTGTTACTCGTCCGCCATCTTGCTCCGCCCCTCAATTTTTTTTTTTTATTTTGTCTTTACCTGGTTTTGGTATCAGGGTCCTATTGGCTTCTTAAAAGAAGTTTAATAGTGTTCCTTCAATCCTTATTTTATGGAATTGTTTGAGAAGCGTTGGCATTAGATCTTTGAATTGTCTGACAAGTCACCAATGAATCCTTCTGGACCTGGGCCATTTATTTGGAAGAATTTTATAACTGCTTAGATCTCATTGCTTGTTATATACATCTTATTAAATGTAATCTTATTTAATGTTTATATAATCTTAATTTATTTTTTGTAGGCTATGTATGATCTCCAAATTCATCCATGTCTTTTAGAATTTCCAGTTTAGTGAAGGATATAGTTTTATGGTATGTCGTTAGTTTTGGGTTTCATTCATATCTGTGGTAAAGGCTCCCCATCGATCTCTAACTTTATTCTTTTTCATCTCTGCTTTCTTTTTCCTTTTGATAGTATTCCTAAGAATTTAAACATTTTGTTCATCCTTTTAAAGATACAACTCATTGTTTCATTGATTTTTGTGTTTTTGTTTTATTTCATTAATTTCTGCCTTGATCTTTCTTATTTCTTTCCATCTACTGATTCTTGGTTTGGTTTGTTCTTCTGTTTCCAAAGCCTTAAGTTTTATCATTAACTTATTTACTTGAGAGAGCTGTGATTTCTTATATAGGTACCTAAAGCTAGGAAGCTCATTCTTATGACTGCCTTCATTCTATCCCAAAGGTTTTGTTATGCTGTCTTTTCTTTATTAATTCTTTCTTGAAAATTTTTTATTTCCTTCTTGTTTTTTTTTCAATGACACAGTTATCTTAAAGTAGTATGTTAATTTCACAGGTTTATTTATGTTTCATAGTATTTCTTACTGTTGATTAGTAGGTTTATTCTATTAAGAGAAGATAGAATACAAGAAACTATTTTAACTTTTCTATAAATTTCAACTATTGCTTTGTATCTAAATACATATTTAATTTTAAAACCATTTCTGTGAACTGCAGGCAGGAATGTATATTCTGCAGCATTTGGATGGAATGTCTTGTAGATGTCTGTTAGGTCAATTGTTCTATGATGTCATTTAATCCAGATGCTTCTCTGTTGATTTTTTGCTGTGATGTCCTGTCATTTAATGAGAGTGGAATATTGATTGCTACTGTGTTTGGGTTCATCTGTGACTATATCCAGTAGTGTTTGTTTACTGAAATTGGGTGCCCTTGTGTTCTATGCTATTCTATATTATTTAGAATTATAATGACCTTTGGCTGGATTGTTCCCTTATTCAGTATAAAGTGACTTTAAAAAAAATTTCTTCTGAGTAATATTGAAGCCTGTTGTATTAGTCAGGGTTCTCTAGAGGAAACAGAGTTGATAGGATGGAATATAATGAAAGGGAATTTATTGGGGTAGCTTATGACAGTCCAACAATAGCAGTCTGTAGGCCCACAGCTGAAGGAACCAGTAGCAGTCCATGTGGCTGGATGTCTCAGCAGTCCCAATCCAGCCCAGAAGGCCTGATTTTTCCTGGGGAGCGGCGGCTGACAGTCCACCATATGAGGCCAAGGAAACAGAGTTCAGATGTCCAGGAAGGGTAGGAGAGCAGGATGCAAGTGCAAGTCACGAACAAGCACCAGCAGCCAGGGGAGGAAGGAAGAGCGTCTCCTTCCCCTTAAGCTTCCTTATATTAGTCTCCTTCTGGAAGGCCCACCCACTGGGGGAAAGGGCTCACTCTGGAGAAGGGAACTTCTCTGGAGAAGGGAACTCCTCCCTTCTCCAAAATCCCAAAAGGAATTTATCAATCCTTCCTGCAAGCAAGCACAGAGACCCCCCCAAGATTATTATGGATTATTACATTGGTCAAGTTGACAAATAAACTTAACCATCACACCTGTCTTATTAGATATTAGAACAGCAACACCTGCTTATTTCATACTCCCATTTCCATCCTTTTACCCCTGTACAGCATCTGTCTTTTGTGGAGGTGTGGTTGCTGGAGGGAAGCTCCTTGAGAGCACCACCCAGAAACGCTCTACAACGCCCCCTGCTCCATAAACCAGAACATGTTACCCAGACATTGCAGGAAGCCAAAAGTTCCCAAAGCTCCTCCCATATACATATTTTATTTATTACTTATTTAAGAGACAGAGAGGAAGAGAAAGAGAAAGAAAGTCTAAGCATTCCAGAACCTCTTGCCACTGCAAACAAACTCCAGATGCATGCACCCGCTACTTTGTGCATACAGCTTTATGTGGGTACTGGGGAAGCGAGTGCCTTTAACCAATGAGCCATTTCCCCAACCCCACTTCAAAGACTCTCCTTTCATTTTCCATTTTCATGATATTTTCTCAATTAGTTCTCATACTTCTAATGCACATGTTTTCTTTCTCATTCGTTGCCTAGCCTCTTCTTTTTACTTGTGTTAATAATACTCGTAGCTCTGAAAATAATGTAGTTTATATTTCTCCCAGTGGTTTCTCTGAACTGTGCTGGGACACAAATGAAGTATGCTGACAACCCATCCTGCTATGGAATCACTACATTGGTCACTGCAGTAGCCTATCGGCAAAATACCAATATTAAAAATATAATATTAAAAAATATTATAAACTCAAGTTAAGCCAACACACTAGGAAAACTTACATAAAATAATACAAACAAAAACAGTAGGAAAACAAAAAACTGAATAGCACATCCATCCCAACAAATGCAAAAAAAAAAAAAAATAACGCCATCAAGAAACCCAACAAATGTAACAAAACACTTCTCTATGACATGGCCACAAGCTGTCAATTCCTCTATGCCAAAAACCACAGAGCTAAGACAGGTGATATGACAGAAAAAGATTACAGAATCTTGAATTTTTTAAAGGATCATTGACTACATGAAGGATGCACACAAACGAGTAAAATGAATTAATCAATTCATGGTCTAGAAAAGAGGGTTAATAAAGTGGATAAGATGATGAACAATCTGGAGAAAATCAATTAAAAGCAGGGAGGAAAATTTTAAAAAATCAAATTAATGTTTTGAAAATGAATCAAGCAGAAATGCTGGAAATAAAGACTGAATCAGTCAAATAAAAACACAATGGAAAGTAACACAATGGGAAGAGCCTGGTGTGGTGGGCACATCTTTAATCCCAGCACTCAGGAGGCAGAAGTAAGAGGATCAAAGTGAGGTTAAGGACACCCTGAGACTACATAGTGAATTCCAGTTTCAGGTCAACCTGTGAAAAAGGAAATCTTACCTTGAAAAATGAAAAAGAAAAAAAAAGACAAAGCAGAAGAAACATATCAGAGATGGAAGACAGTATCAAAACATAAAATGTATATACAGAAAAATAAATAAATGAGCATGACCAAAAATTCCAAGATTTCTAGAATGTGCTAAGAGATCAAACCTAAGAATCCAAAGGGCAAAAGCATAAGGTAAGAGAAAGCTTCAAGGTAGAAGCAATTTGTTCAATAAAATTAATGCAGAAAATACCCAACCAAACAGGTATTGAGATTCCCAAATAGACATAGCTACAAAAGATCTTCTCTAGGATCATAATCTAGTCAAAAAGTACAAAGCAAAATAATAAATAAATAAATAAATAAATAAATAAATAAATAAATAAATAAATAAATAAACTTTAAGGGAAAAACATGAACTAATCAACAAAGGCAAACACATCAGAAAATCAGGTCCTATGTAAGTAATTCTAACATCTAGGATGTGTGTTAAGCCCCGATAATAAATAAATGCCAACCTACACAGCAATCTTTGAGAAGGACCATTTAAGGCAGTTCCTGGAAACTGAGTCACCATTGTCGAAAACATTTAAGGGGATATTGTACACGGAGGCAGAAAGTATCAGTTACTTTCTCACTGCTGTGAACAAACACCCAGCTAGAAACAATTTATGGAAGAAAAGGGGTTTTAGTTTTCAGTTCCAGAGAGTAGGATGTCTTGGAGGAGAAGGCATGGTAGGTTACAGAGAGAAGTCGCTCCAGCAGACAGAAAGCAAAGAAGGAAGACTGGTGGGACTGATCTTATACAAAAGTTCAAGGTCTACATCCAGTGACATATTTCTTCCAGAAGTACTCCAATGGATTAGAGATTCCACAGCCTTCCCAAACTGCCGTTGTGCTGGGCCTCAAGTATGCAAATACATGAACCTCTGGGAGGAGATCATTTTACAATCAAACCACCGCCTTCTGCCCCATAAACTCAAGGCCATCTCATGATACAAAATGTATTCAGTTCAAAAGCCCACACAGTCTTTATCAGGCCTGTCACTGCTCAAATGTCCAAAGTCTCCTCTGAGATCCAAGACAGTTTCTCAACTGTGAACCAAGTATAACAATAGCCAACAAAGCCACTGGAACAAACATAAGCCTCTCAGCAATAACCTGATAGGCAAGTTATCTCAAATTTTCAGTTAAAAGATACTGAGAATTTGGCTTTCTAAAAGCAGCACAAAACAACAACAAAAACCCAAAATCATCAATGCTGCTCCTGGAACCCAGAGATTGCTATAGTAAACTTTTAAAATAACTGTTCACCACTTATATAACTTCAGGGAGGGGTGGGACCTCGTTAAGAGCCTCCCTGCAGCCACCATTAACTACCTATACAGTCTTAGAGAGGAGGCAGATCCTCAGGAGCCTATCCAGCAACTGAGGATATAACCGCCTACATATCCTCACAGAAGAGCAGAGCTAAGGAGCCCTGGGCACCCTCCATGATAAAATGCTCCTTGTTCCAGTCCTGGGAGGGTCATATGCATGTAATCACAGCTGTTGAGAGCTGAAGGATGCACTCGTGATCTTCCCATTGAAGCACAGCAAGGGCTGGTCCTGTTTCAGCCATCCCCCTGCTTCAGGATTATTTTTTAACGTCTTTATTGGCTTAGAATTACATATATTAACACAACAATATCATAGTATCAGTATCATAGGTTCTTAGATAAAGCCATTAAATCCATGATGACATTCCCTCATGCATGTTATTCTCCCCCCATGACTCTTACATTCTTACCGCCCCCTCTTCCGCAAATTTCTCTGAGTCATAGTGGGTGAGTTTATATTTTGCATAGTTATTAGGTTTTTAAGAGTCTGTAGATTTGTATTTTGGACAATTTTGGGCACCTTGGTGCCTCTCTCCAATGTCCTTCTCTAGGCTATCTGCCTTGTGTGGGAGTAGCTCTTTTGCTCGTCATCTCACTTCCTTGGAGGTTGCATTAGGGCTCTAAATGGTGAGTTTGAGGTGAATCGTCTCCTGCTTGGGTGTCCCCATCACATCAGGTCTCTTTGATGGAGTTCACTTATTCGTTCTCCCACTTCTCATTGCTTTCTGAAAAATACAAGCAGAGTCTTCAGTGGAGAGTGAGATTATTATTGGTCAATTGAGACAAATATTGCTAGGTTGGTGAGCATTTGGAGGGTGTAGCCTTTCTGAGGACCTATGGTTAGTGAGGACTTCCCCATGGAGATGGGGTTCTTGCTCCCCCTTCAAGGTTGCCTTGGGTCCCCTTACCAGTCAGGTGTTCCCTGCCTTTGAGCGGATCTCAAAGCCAATTAGCCAGCTGTTGATGACCCACCTAGGTTGGTTGTGTTTCATGATTATTAAATGTCCAATACTGTATCTGGTAACATATCTGAAAAGTAAAGATTTTGGCATGGCAGGTTTTGTTATTTATTTTAGTACTAATGAATAGATGATAGGTTATTTCAATAATTAATGGCAATTGTTCACTGAATGTGATATGATCAATGTATTAAATACATATCAGGGAAGTCCAACAGTACTGTATAAATTAGAGAGATATTTGATAACATTATAAAGAACAGTGGCCATGTTTTAAATGCTTTTAATCCACCACAAGTCTACATAGAAATCTTAACTCTTAAGATAATATTATTAAGTGGTTTCTCCTTTGCATATGAGTAGAACATGGGGCAGAACCCTCATCAATGTGTTTAGTTCTCTTATTTTTTGAAAAGTCTGTAGGGATCTTGTGTTTCTTCTACCATGTGAAGGTATATCATTGAGGGAAGACAGAAAGATTGTTCACTAGACATGAAATTAGGTTGGGCATTGGCCTTGGGACTTCTAAGCTTACTGAAATGGAGAAGTAAACGTTTTGTTTATAAAACACTAAGTTTGTGTTTTTTAATAATAGCCTGTATTAGTTACTTTTAAAAAATATTTATTTATTTATTTATTTATTATTTACTTATGTGCAAACAGAGAGACAAACAGAGAAAATGGGCATGCCAGGGCCTCCAACCACTGCAAAGTAACTCCGGATTCGTGTGCCCCTTTGTGCATCTGATTTTATGTGGGTACTGGGGAGTTGAGCCCAGGTCGTAGGCTTTGCAGGAAAGCTCCTTAACTGCTGAGCCATCTCTCCAGCCCATTAGTTCCTTTTGTATGGCTGTGATCAAATAGTTGGCAAGAAGAAAAAAGGGAGGAAGAGCTTCTTTTGGCTCACAATTTATGGAAATGGTCTCATAGTGACCAGAGTGGACACTATGTATGTATCAGCAGAACAGGAAGCAGAGGTTGGGCAGGAAAATAAGGATGGGCTGCCATACCCCTAGTGTCCTACTTCCCTCAGTGAGGCTCCACCTCTTACAGGTTTTACAATTTACAAAAGCTACCAAGTGAGGACAGCCTGAACCTATGTGGGACATTTCACCTGGAACCCTCAGAGGCACATGGGCACCTCGTATTGCAAAGTACTTTCATTTCATTCTAACTTTCAAAGTCTCTGCAGCCTTTAAGAGTTCCAAAATTGTTCAAACGTCCAAAGAATATCCTGACACTCCAGGTAGTATTCTCACTATGTGTCCTAGGAAGTTGAAAATAATGTGTATTTTCGATGTACAATGTGATGGAATAAATATTCCCATTCCTAAAGGGAGGAACAAGAGGATGGCATGGAAATATTAGACAAAAGCAAGAATAAAATATAGCAGGACAAACAGAAAATCTTGGAGCTCTGTGCCTAGCATCTGGGGCTCCTGATGGTGTCATCCAATTGCTGAGGGCATCCCTGGTTCTCCCTGGTTCTCCATCTCTGTCACCTATGTAGATTATGTGTCCTCTCTCTTGATCTGACTCCATTTTGACTCTCCCAAGATTCTTATATCTCCAACATCCTGGGCATTTCTTTCTTTCTTTCTTTCTTTCTTTCTTTCTTTCTTTCTTTCTTTCTTTCTTTCTTTCTTTCTTTCTTTCTTTCTTTCTCTTTTTTCTTTTCTTTTTGCTCTAGGCTTTGCCTTCTTATATAGTTTTGGGCATCTCCTTAGGGTTTCTTTAATAGAACCATGGTCCTGACACACATTGCCTGGCCTCATCAGCTTTCTGAAAACTTTGTGCAAGCCTCTATGACTTCTCACTTTTGCAATTTGCAGGTCTGACAACCAGCACCATGTAGACAAGGCCGACAAGTTCTTTTGCCAGCTCAAGATGTAGTCTGGCCTCCCTTCTACTGTAGCTCCAGATGCCTCTGTGATTCTTGAGGGCTGAGTCTGAGAAAACACTTCTCCAAGGAGCAGTTTTCCAGCAGAAAACCCTTTCAATAGCATTTTCAGTTCATGCTCTCTTTTTCCAAATAAATTTGTATTTTCACAAATTGGAATCTTGGATTGGTGGGAGGTTTTGTCCTCAAGGTATGTTTTCCACTATCCTTTTCAGAGCAAGAAGTTCCTTTTCATGGCAGTGATCTCTTTATAACTGCAGGTGCTTTATAACTACAGGCCTATCTGCACCTTCCTCATCTGCAAGTTAAAACCCACTCATGCTTCTTTCCTCACCAAACTGAGTATTTTTCCTGTCTTTCCACTCTTGCTCAGTGTAGATCTGAAAATAAAATCAATGAGCATTATCCATGCCGCAACCTGAATGTTATTGTGTCTTGAAATGTCCTCCACCAAACAAATTGGTCCATTACTTTTGAATTCAGCCTCACTCAACTTCTCAGGCATGAACCAAATTTCCATTGTCCATATTTCTTTGGGCATTGTGGTCTTCCAAATTCCTAGCAGAATTATTATTACTATTACTATTATTATTATTACTATTATGTGTTGTTTACAGCATTCTAGGGCTTCTACAGATTTAACATTTTCAACATTTTTCCTCCAAACCATTTTCAAATGCCTAGGCACCAACATCCTAATTCCTTGGTACCAATTTTCTGTATTAGTTACTTTACTTATTGCTACAGCTGAATACTTCACAAGAAGTAGCTTAAGGGAGGAAGGGTTTGTGTTTACTCACAGTTTGAGCGGATAATGGAGAGGGAAACCAGAAAAGAGGTAGCCCTATGGTGGAAGGAGTGTGTAGTTTGGACTCCTCGCCCCTTCACATCTTGGCAAACTAGAAAACAGAGAAAAGACAGCAAGTAGAACCAGGTTATAAAACCTCAAGCCTGTCACCAGGGATCCACTTCCTCCATTGATGCTCTGCCTCCTAAAGATTCCACAATCTTCCAAATGTTGCCAAGCACTGTAGTGTTTGTGAGGGACATTTCACATTCTCATGCACATCCTGAACCAACCAAAATAACAGGTAATATGGTACATTAAATTATTCCCTCAGGTGAAGCAGAAAGATTTTCTCTTTGTTTTTTCTTCAATGTTAATATCCCTTTATAGTGTTTCTTTGCATAGAGGGATGTTTCTATTCTATCTGTGAGCATTTACTTTGAATATTTAGTGGAGGTGTGGTCCCTTGGAGTGATATCAGGCCTAATCCTAGGGGATGATGGGTAGGTGGTGACTATTCAAGAATCCATATGACATTCGTGCTTCTGGGTTGCAAGTAGCCAACATCAGCATAGGCTAATTTACTAATTGAAGGAACTAAGTCATGTGGTTGAGGAGCATTTGCAGAACATTTAGAAACTTGAACGAGTTAGCCTGGCATCTGCCTTGACATAAGTTGTATGAAGTCATGGAACAGAGTTAGTCCAGAGAAAAAAATACTGAATATACAAGTGTCATCTAAGTTCTACCACTACCAAATACAAACAAAATCGATTTGTTTCACTTCTTGATATCTTGTATCCAAATCTTGGGTGGAGAACATGGGAATAGAATTTAAGGCACATTTCCAGGCTGCAGTTGCAAAGATCAATAAAACAGTATCAGATATATAGTGAGTCTATACCATGAGATTCAGGCTTAGCTAGATAAAGAGAAATTGAGCCGTTTAATCCCAGCACTGGGAAGGCTGAGGTCGGAAGGCTTGAGGCTACAGAATGAGTTCCAGTTCAACCCAGGCTAGAGTGAAAACCTACCTGAAAGAAACAAAACAAATAAGTAAGAATCTTCCAAACTATGACAATAAAGGAGTGAAGAGCTTAGAAAGTGAATCATACTGCAAATACCCTAAAAATTTTATTAAGAATTTGATCTTTTTTTTAAAAAAAGCTCTATCATAGAATTAGATCATGTTGAAGCTGAAAACCCAATTCTGATGACAAATTATACACATCCTATAGAGACAGAAAATGCAAATAAAATGGTAGAATATGTGTGTGCTCAGGCACTTACCTGTATGTTCTGATTCTACTATAGACAGAGCTAATTGCTGTTCTATTTTTCCCTTGCTGAGCTGAAGCATAGCTCATATGAATGCTAAGATTTAGATACCTAATATTCATCAATCATAGTTGACATTTAAGATAAAATCTACTTGCAAACATAGAAACCTACTGTACAAATGAGAAATCAGAGACTGAAGGAATTTAAGGAACATCCTGAAGTTACTTACCAAGACAGATAGTTAATGGAAGACGAGAGGCTAATGGTTAATAGCTAATATTTATCTAACGCCTTCATCTACCAGCCACTCCCCTAAAAGCTCCATCTATAGAAATCATTCAGTCCTCACAGCACCCATCCAGGAAGAATAGTATTATCATAATCCTTGCTTTGTAGAGGAGACATTTATAGCACAGAGAAGCCACCCACAGACTCAGGATCGGAACCCAATTGTGATCCATAATCATGCTTTCTATCAAGAGGCTGAATTTCTCACAAAACTTAAACAAGAGTGAGAACTTTTGCCCTTAAAAAGTCCTCTAGGGCTGGGCAGCTTGCTCACTGGTTACGTTGCTTGCTTGCAAAGCCTGTTGACCCAGGTTTGTTTCTCCAGACCTACCGACATCAGATGAGGCAGAAGACCAATAATCTTAGTCTCACTCTCAAATAAAAATATTTTAAACTACTATAACTTTCAATATACCTCATAATTAATTTTCTTATACACTCAGAATTTGTATATCTTGGTGTCTCCTGGGCACTTAAATACAATTCTTGATATCCCAGTAAAAGTCTCCTCAAAATCTCTGCTCCCAGATGATCCATCCTTAACTGCTGGAGACCTCTTTCCACAACAATCACACCCAATTTATTCATTGTTTATAGACTGTTGGTTATAAGGAAAATACTGGCCATAATTTTTCATTGTTGCCTTTATATAAACAAAAGATTCTTATTCTTTTTGACCTCTTTAAAAATCGCACTTCGCTAGAGGAATAGAGCTGATAGAATGAAATGTGTGTGTGTGTGTGTGTGTGTGTGTGTGTGTGTGTGTGTGTGTGTGTGTGTGTGACAGTTAGTTTTCTTTTTATTGCTTTGGTGTCATACTTGATAAAAGCAATGTGAAGGAAGGGCTTTAGTTTATAGTTTAAGGCTGTGGCAGAGAAGCCAAGGAGGCAGGAGCTTTGGGCAGCTGATCACATGGGTCATCAACAGCTTACTGATTGATTAAAAGATCCACTTAGTAATATGGAACACTTAACTAGAACTGGGATCCATAGCAAAATCCTATGGGGACCAAGAACCCAGGCACCAAAGAGAAATTCCCACTACCAGAGAGCTACAGAGAGGCTACACCCATTAGAATCTTGCCAAAATAGCAATGGTTGTCCCATTTAACCTATTCTGATCTAACTCTGTGATGGAGATTCTTTTTGTACTTTTTACAAGGCAGTGAGCTGGGGACAACCCAATTCCACCAACAGGACGTGGGATAATGACTGATATCTTGGCAGGAGAAGAACCATCCCTGGCCTATCACACAGGGCCCAAATGAAACCTGTAAGAAAGTAAGGAGATGAACAGGAGATCCATTCACCACAGCAAGTCAGATAACCCATGAAAAGTCAATGGAGACAGACACCAAGGATACCTAACACAACCCAAAGCAGAAGTCCAGAGACATTTAAGACCTCAACAATAAAGCAGACTTAAAACTCACCCACCATGACTCAGGGAACTGAGCGGAAGAGGCAGTGGAAAGATTGTAAGAGCCATGGTGGGGGAGAATATCCAGAGACATTGCTCCTCTCATCACCAACACACAAAGGGGAAAGAAAAAAAATATCTGGCTACCTCTGGTGCAGTTCATAACCCCCTAACCTATGGACAGTTCAAGTATGCCCACTGAGGAGGGACCCTAGTGGGTTAGGGACAGAGAGGAGGGAAATGGAGGCACCATCACAAGATTTGCTCATACAATCTATATAATTATTCATAATAAAGATATTATTTTTTTAAAAGGCAAAGAGTGATGGATGTTGGTGTTAATCCAGCTTTCTTCTTTATACACATTTCAAGACTCCAACCCATGTCATAGTACCATCCACAGTCAACCTATTCAAGATAATTTGTCACAGACATGCCCAAGGCTCATTTGCTATGTGATTCCAGATCCTGTCAAATTCATTGTCAATATAAACCATCACAAGCCCGTATCTCATCAACTTGACACCCAAACATTTTACATTTTCTTTCTTTTTTGTCTCTTTCCTTTCCTTTTCTTTCTTTCTTTTGATTTCTGACACTTAAAAAATTTGTTCATTTTCTTTTGAGTTCTCAGCATCATTTAATTTCTTGGGAAATTGGAAGATGAAGCCAGTTTTTTAAGGTGAACTGCCTCTGCTCACTTCTCGGTGGAGTCCTTGTTCCTGACGTCTCATGATGTGGGTCTCTATTGTCTCTCGCACTGTTCCTGTGTTCAAGCCTGAGCACAGCAGATTCATAGTGGGAAGCATGTTACTATCTGTTATAACCAGAGAACATAGGCCATGCAGTCTGTCTCCATCAACACTGACGTCTGTACTGACAGGCTCATCCCAGGTCATGGCACACACATGGACAAGAGATTTGCTAGGATGGAGAAAGCCATGGTCTAAATAAAGGTAAGTTTGAGAAATAGAGCCAGGAAGAAACCTCAGAAAACCCATAAAGTTTTAATGACATTCAAATTCAACTGGAACAGTTCATTCTCGCTATATAGGCAGTCTTAAACATGTCCTCTTGCTGAAGTTTCCAGAAAATCAATTTTACATAATAAATATACTCCAGAAGCATGTGGTGATCAAGTAACTTCTAAAGGTTCTATAAGATAAAAGATAATATGGAACAAGGTGTTATTACAAGCAATAGAATTGGCTCTGAAATTCACACCCAAATAAAGGACTAACACTCCAATGCATTATTTCAAAATGAAGTTTAGCATGATATGAAAGAACACTACAAAGGTTTGCCTAGCTAATCTTACTAGAAGGTGTTGGATTCATTCCTAACTTTAGCCTTCAGAAAACTAGGATCTTTTGTTCTACATGTAGATGTGATGTGAGAATGTGTGTATGCACGTTTGTATGCATGAGAGTGCATTATGAGTCTATACACATGTACACATGAGTATATAAACCAGAGCTCAATGTTGGGTGTCTTACTAGATCTATTGTACTTTAAGAATATTTTATTATTTATTTAGAAGCACAGAAAGAAAGGCAGGATAGAATGGATATGCCAGGGCCTCCTGCCACTGGAAACAGAACTCCAGACATGTGCACAACCTTATGCATCTGACTCTACATGGGTGCTGGGGAATTGAACCCAGGTCCTCAGACTTGCAAGCAAGTTCCTTTAACCATTGACAATTACTCCAACCCTCCATCTTACCTTCTGAGACAGGGTTACTTACTGAAGCTAGAGTTTACAGAATGAGTTAGATAAGGTAGCCAGCAAGCACTGGGCATCTTCCTATCCTGCCATCCCAGTCCTAGGATTACAGGAGCATATTTCCATGCCCGGAATGTTCCCTGGGCTCCTCAGGTTTGTGTAGTAAACAATTTTTATCTACTGAGCCATATCCCCAGCCATGCATCTAGGATATTTGAGGATGAGGGTTTATATAACTAGTACAGTAATATCATTTTTCAGTATTTGACAAAACTTTGTATTTTGTTTTTGTTTAGATTTTTAAATACAAAAGATAGTGGTAATGTTATGTAACCCAGGAAGCACTGAATTTACAATAGTGACAGAGGGCTTTGTGCTTAGAAGTAGCTCAGTTCTTGGTTTAATGCTCAACTGTAACATCTTCATTTTCTTCATAATTTTTGAATGATTAATTCCACATTTTCAATTTTCACTATCTTGCAAATGAACTCCCAATTCTTAGAGATGGTGACCTACTAAATACTAGTCTGATTATCAAGACCCTATGTCATGGGGCTTCAGCTTTGGACCATAATCTCATCTTGTCAGAGAATTAGAGTATAAAACAGAAGGGAAGATTTAATTAATTTTAGAGTCTTGGTTTATGCAATTGAGATTTAAAAACAGAATTATTTAATGGACCAATGACACAGAGGAACTCACTCAGGACTTACTAGGTATTGGAGCAAAGGTTATTAAAATTAATTCCAGGCCTCATCTCTTGGTGGGCATGGGTTGCTCTCATAGGCTGATACTGTGGTTACATGAAGCTCAGGCTATAGATTGGATTGTAAGTGTTTCAAGATATGGACTGTCTTATTCTATGATTGTTAAGTTTTTCAAATGTGTGGCGCAGCTAATTTTTCCATGAATCCCCACACATGAATGAACTTTCATATCTATATGTATGACTATAAAAGGGACAAAATGACTAAAAACTAAAAAGCTAGAATGATAACCAAGAGTGGGTCATAAGACGTGACAAGAAAGAGGTCTGGAAAAAGGCAAAAGGATCCATGTGACATGGGAGCAGAGAGCCGCCCAGGGGAGATGAATGTGGCAGTTACCTTCTCATCGCTGGCACAAAACACCCACCCAGAAGCTGGTTGTGAAGGAAAGGGTTTATTTCAGCTTACAGTCTTAAGGGAAAGTTTTGTCATGGTGGTGAAAGCATGGGAAAGCAGAGGTTGGGGATCACATCTTGTCACACTAGCTGGCTGGTAGGGATGACTAGAAAACCTCAAGGTCACCTTCTCCAGACTCCACTTCCCAAAGGCTGAACAACTGTACCAAATTGCTACCAGCAGGGAACCAAGTACTCCAAACAAACCAGGCTATGGGGAACCTTCTCATTCAAATCACCACAATGGGGTTCAGGGAGATGGGTTGGGGATGAGCTAAAACACATTGGGTATTTCAAAATATCATAACAATACCTAACACAGTGTATAGTAGCTAAAATATTAAGATATGTAAAAAGCCTCCAAATGTTCCATCTAGGTAAGGTTCCTTTGTCATTAGCAGCCAGGGAAGTTCAGTCTTCATTTCTGATCATCTCAGTCTCCCAAGACAAGGTGACAAGGTAAATGAATGCTGTCCTCACTTCATTGCCTTTCACTCTTGAGCAACGCAAACTCTCAAACTTTTCTAGGTTTTAGGTTATTCCCAAGACACAGAAACAAACTGCACGTGCTTCTTTAGAAAACCTGGGTGTCAACATCTTCTCATATTAGTCAACTGAAACCATGGATCCTAGTAATTTTTAAATTATTTTTTCATTACCAATCTTTCATTCCATGGGGCATAAGATTCTGCCTAGTGAATCGGACAACTGAATAATTATCCAGTTAGTTGAATCAAGATAAAATATTGATCTACTTAATACTGCCTGGACTATATCTGCTAAGTTAAGAATAATGAGAGCCTATTTGGCTATGTGAAAAGTCAATAAAATTTATATCTATAACACCTGTGTCTGTATCCAAGAAAGATGGGGTTCTTGCTTTCAATGGTCTCTCTCCTTCAGGATTAGGGTAAATTAGCCGCTGAATCAAAGTGTGCCATGATAAACCTGCCTGCACTTTAGGGTCACCTGGTAGGTTGTTAATAATTGGGGCATTCCTGCCCGTACTCCAGAACAATTAAGTAAGAACTTCTTAAGGTGGCAACTTAGAAGAGCATCTGTTAAAAAACATGTGATGCTCACACGCAAATTAGGCAACTATTGTCCTAAAGGCTCTTTAGTGACAAAAAACTCAGTCTTTCTTGATCTTTTGTTAACATCTCATATTTAAGCATTTATAGCTTCAGGCTACTCATCAGTTCAGTTTTAAGTTGGCTCATCTATCGACAATGGCTTATATGTGTCCAGGTTTTTCCCAATATTGTAGGTCAGACCTGGCAAAACAGTGGTTTCCCTCCCTCCCTTCCTCCCTCCCTCCGTCCCCCAGCTCATCCTTATGCTCACTTTCACCCCATTCTGTCTCTTCCTAGATTCAGCAACTGTGCTCTCTCCCCAGCCTCTCCCGGCCCATTTAAAAACTCCCTTTTTATATTTCTGTCTCCACCATTACTAATGACATTTTCTATGCTCCATCGAGACCAGGACTCCAGTGTCCATGCTCCCCGGCTGGGACCTCACTAGCCTTCAACTTGTCCTGACTTGGAATTCGAAGCCATGTGTTCTTTTGATTCATCGTCACCCTTTGTCACTGAAGAAGCTTTCCCGTCTCCTGTTTACCAGCATGAACACAATCCCTGACTTCAGCAGTGTAATCAATACTCACCTGTACTCTTTGGGAAACTGTAAAATGTCAACTCAGACCAAGTCCAAGGCCTCTTTAGAGATTCAGAAAAGCTAAAACGAGAGGAAAGCTCAAGTAAGCCTGGGCAGATTTCATTGAAAGGGCGTAGAAACCGGTCTCAGGCCAGAGAGATGGCTCAGAGGTTCAGGCACTTGCCTGCAAAGCCTAGCAACCGGAGTTCAATTCCCCAGTACCCAAATGAAGCCAGATGTCGAAAGTGGCGCATGCCTGTGGAGTTGGTTTTCAACAGCTGGAGGCCTTGGCACACCCATTCTCTCTGTCTTCAATCTGTGCTCACAAATAAATATACAAAAATATTTTTTAAAGAGTAGGTATCAAACAAAACCAAAATCACTTAATACTAACGGCTGTAATTCCTCCAACTTGCACAAGTAGGATGTGATCAAAGAAAGCTTTACCCTGAGGCTTAGTGTCCGCTTAGCTACAGAGCACTGGTACAGATTTTTCTGATGTCTGGGATAAAACTTAAGAGGATATCATTTTAACAATTGGAGTATTGAGAAAATCAATTTCATCAATGTGTTATTTGGCAAATAATAAACTTTTGATGAAATAAGTAAAGTCATATTTTCAAATGAAATGGGGGTGGAGAAAATAAGTAATTAGTATTTACAAAGACAGAGATAAAAATCACAACATATGATTAAAAGTAAAACCACATTGTATGATCAGGCCAAAATTCTGAGTATATGCATGAAAAAGGCATGGATGAAGGTATGAAAAAATTGGATGCTATCATTTGATCATGTCAGGAATGCCCTTTTCCCTCAGTTCAACTTCTTAATCTATTACCTCCCAGGGAAGCACCCTTCACCCTTCAAAAAAAAAAAAAGGCTTTCTGTGTAAAAACTTCTGTTCATGTTTACTTTTATTTCCCTGAGTTGGCACTGATGCAGAATTTTGGGGTTGAGGAGAAATCCCCTAAGTTTATGAACCCTAATTTTGAATCCTGTTCTATTTTTAACAAAGGATTGATAAGAATGATGAATTATTGAGTTTATTTAGGGAGCAATTACAAACTGTGGGGTTTACTTAAGGGGAATCAGGATCTAGGAGGAAGACAAGAGCAGAGTCATAAGTACAGGGAAAGCAGGTAATGTACTCATGTGGAAGCCACTCATAGTTCTTAGGGATCATTTATAGAAATTGAAGATTTTAGGGAAAGCAACCTAGGCGTTTATCTAGGGAGATTTAGAAGAAACACACATCGCAGCCGCCCTGAGCTTCCTTCCCCACGGAACAAAGTTAAGAGGGCGAATGGCAGTGGCTTACGCAAGAATCAAAGCAGAGACCAAGGGTTCTGCTGAGACATCGTGAGTTATACCCAAGGTTACCCCAAGTTTAGAGAAACCACACAGGTAGCAGACCCATGTGGTAGATGTAGAGTGAGATTGGAGGACAATCATACCTGTAAATAAAAATGAGAAGTCACCCCAAAGCATAAAACAGAGACAAACAGAAAACTACCCAGGCCAAGAAACAGTGCTCTGCTCTCCCAGCACCTAGCTGGGTGAGGGTAAGGGGAGTCAGACTCAAAGCATGGAGAGACAGAGAGGGGGAAAGAGGATAGATAAGCTTTCATAGTCGATTGAAAAGGCATTCTTTCATCAGATTTGGATATGCGAAGGGAAGACCCGATTGGTTTGTAGATTCACAGGTCAGGCTCCAGGGCCAGCCCACCCTGATCATGAAGCTGCCCACCTAAGTAGAGTGTTGGACTATGTGGGGCAGTGCAGCTTTTGTAGTAGATGAGTAGCCATTCCTGCAATGGAAGGGTGGCTTCTATTCTCTCGTTGGCTTCTCCCCCCTACTGAAACTGCCTGAAAGAAGCTAGCTTTCTCCTGAGTCTCCTTCAGTAACTTACAAAATAATGATTTGTTCCCCACACCCCCCCAACCTGTAATGTAAGCTCCCTGGAGGCAGAGAGATTTATGTTTGCTTATCATCTATTATGTCATTATGACCTATATATATGTATATATGTATATATATACACACACAATAGAAGCCTAATCAAAAGCTGAATGTGTGAAATTATATTTAGAATTCGGGAGTGGGGAGAATTTCCTCTTAATCTTTAAATTATTTTGCATGTGTGTGTATGTCTGGGTTTCCTTTCCACGGTTTTCTGTCATTGTCTAGGAGATAATGAATCTTGCTGAATTTACAGCTCACTTGTTTGACTCAACTAGCTAGCCAAGTGAGTCCCAGGGATTCCTTACCTCCCCACCTCTCCAGTGCTGGGATTGCAGGCACACACCACCATGGCCAGCATTTTACAAGAGTGCTGGAGATCTGAACTCAGATCCTTATACTTTTGCCACAAACACTTTACCTGGTAAACTCTCTCCCCAGTCTTTGAATTACTTAACCACCTGGAAAACCATAAATTATGAATCAAAATATTGATAAATTTGGGGATTTTAGAGATGGCTTAATGGTTAAGGCATTTGCCTGCAAAGCAGACCAGAGTTCAATCCCTCAGGACCCACGTAAAGCCAGATGTACAAGGTGGCACACGGTGGACCTTGTTGTGCCTATTTTCTCTCTCTCTCTCTCTCTCTCTCTCTCTCTTTCTCTCTCTTTCTCTCCTCTCTCATCTCTCTCCATTGAATTAAATTAAATTAAAAATTAAATAAATATTGATAAATTTGATAAGATTAAAATTTAAATATTTTGAACTATGAAATTAAATGAAATGAAGGATAATCCATAATCCTAAGAAAGGTATATTTTCATCATATAGTTACAAAGGTATGTAAACAGTTCCCATAAACAAATCTGAAAAGACATAAAAAGTTAAGAAGGAAAAATGAAGTAATTTATGAACAGGCTCTTTCTAATAGAAAACAAAGATACTCACAGGCCTAAATGTTTAGCCTCACAACTAGTCAAAGAATGCAAATTAAACCTGCTTCACCACTAATAGTTTGGAAAAGAAAGGTTGACAAAGGTATGGATGAATCCATGTACTTACAGAATGTGGTATAATTGGTAAAACTAGCTATCTATATTTTATTGGGAAATCCCAGTATTGCACAATATGGGTTTAAAAGTAATGTCATAGGGCTGGAGAGATGGCTCAGAGGTTAAGGCGCTTGCCTCCAGTGCCTAAGGCCCCGGGTTCAATTCTCCAGGTCCCACATAAGCCAGACCCACAAGGTGGTGGCCCTGGTGCTCTCTCTCTCTCTCCCTCTTTCTCTCTCTCCCTCTCTCTCTCTTTCTCTCTGCTTGAAAACAAATAAATAAGATATTAAAAAAAGTAATGTCATAATACCACTCATTATCATAAATAATAGTAACAACCCAAATGTTCAAAATGAAAAAATATAGATATATAAAGTGTGAATCATGCATCTTTATGTAGCAGTGCAAAAAACAAACAAACAAACAAGAAAGCAATTTTGATAGGATACCATCTCGGAATATTTCAGAATATGCCCAGAGGTTACTAACTGATTTTATTTATACATAAATGTTTGAGTTACTCTTTTCTTGCTACTTGACAAGGGCAAGTTAAGGAAGGACGGTCAGTGAAATGACAGCAGCCATTGGCCCCAGTGAGAAGTGACTGGTCAGACTGAGTGCACAGTCAGCAGCAGAAAGAGGTGATGCAGCCGGCTTCCTCCTTAACCCTCAAACCATAGAGATGGCCGATTCCTTTAACCTTTATGTGGGGAAGTCTCTCATGGTAGCCTTCAACAAAAGACTCTTTTTTAAAATTTGTGTTCTTCTTTGTATTTAACTCAAAATAGCTAGTAACACAAAAACCTTTTAAAGTATTTGAAGGCAATCATCTGATAGTGTGGATTGGTATGCACAAACATTCTTGCCCCCAAATCATCTTTCTAGTACTTAAAATCCTAAAAGCCAGTCTTATTCCTATAAGCTTAGTACTAGCTTCTTCATTGTTCTGAAACGTAACTTCTGAAACACAAATCTTTCTTGGTAAAATTTTCATTTTAATTAAGTCTCTAATACTTTAGACTTCTTGACAGTAAGGTATAATTTGAAAAGCTTTTAGATCACTTAATACAAGTTCAAGACATACATGTATAAATAAAAATAAAGGAGAAAGGTACATGTTAGACACACAAATATCAAAATGATTAACCCAACACATCTTAAACTCTCACAGAAGGCCGGCCAATATCAGCCACTTTGCTTTCTTACATTTTTGTGCTACAAGTCCTCACTCTTCCAAGGACCTCAGAGACTCCCTGGTCTAATAAGCTTCCAAAAAGTTGTCTGATGCTTGATACGGCCCTTCTGATGTCTTCACTCCTAAATTAATGTTATTTGTATGTTAAAAGAACATTGTGGTGGTATTCCAAAATCCCAAGTAAAATCTACCTGCACATTTATTCACAGAGTCTTCTAATCTTTTTGAGCCTCCAGATTATATAAAACTAATAAGAACACAGATAGCTAGGTCAGATCAGGGTGAATGAAGCTTATTCTATTTTTATATGCCAATTAACTTGTCTGTCATTCCAGGGAATAATAAGCCCATGCCAAACTGGTTAAAACAATGGAAGCAAGGGCATCAAAAGACATTCACAAAAGTTGAGAGGATAAAATAAAGGAGTATTTCATTAAAAATCAGAAGAATAACCCCTGTAACATTTTGAAAATAACATGTAATCATCAAAAGTAAGGAGAGATGGGGGTCAGGAAAGGTCTTTCTTTGCACAAGATAAATTTTTGTCACTTGTACCAGAAAGGCAACAAATGTGACTAAAATTGGTTGTCTATATTTATGAAAAGATCAGAACATGGAATATAGAAATATGAAAAATAAACCAGGGATTTCCTGGAGTTAGGTGTGAGAAGCGCTGAAAGATTGTCATGCCAACCAAGTCTTCTGAGGTGATGGCAACAATCTAGAATTGGATTGGGGTGATTCTTATCAAATTTTTAAATTTATTAAATTTGAGGGGTTGGGAAGATGGAAAAATGAATAATTACAACAGAGGAGATAACTATTCGCTCATATTGTAAAGTCCAAGATTTATAAGTTCAGACTCAATTATACCCAGTTTTTGTCTTCACTTCCCTGAAATTGTGGTAAGATTCCTGCCACCTTTTGAATTTGAGCTTTGCCCTCAGTCTAGTGCCCTCATGACTCCAAAGTAGTTTCCAAAATTATTAATTAATTAATTAATCTATCTTACTTTTCAATAATTGACAAGGGCCTTAAGTTTGAAGTTTGGTTCTAGGTGTCACACTGGTGATGCCCACCGACCATCTCCATGGTCAGTGCAATGTCCCCTCATGGATTTGCATAGATTTCACCACCAGAGCCAAAATCACCCTGAGCTTGGGATCAGCCAGACTGGCCACTGGAGATTTGATTAACCACACTCAATTTATAATTAGGTAGATGAAATAGTCATTCTCCTTGCAATTTTATAAAAATTTGTATTTATTTCATGTTAACTATAGCACCCAATGTTTTCTCTATTACTACTACTTACATTATATCATTATTTTTATTTCTATAATGACCATTATGTCTTCAGAGAAACAGAAGAGTTTGTAAAGATGAACCATATTCTTTTTTTTAACAGGACAGAGAAACAGAAGAGTTTGTAAAGATGAATCATATTCTTTTTTTTAACAGGACAATAAGCATGCAGCATGCAGTTGAACTAATTTCATTCCAATAAGCATACAGTGAACATGCAGCTGATCTGATTTTATTGCAACATAGGTTTCATTTTCAGTATATGTTAGAATATGTTTGATTTGTTAACTCAAAATAAGTTCAAAACTTTGATGGGCAGTTTCCAAAAATATAAACACCATTTTGTGGTCACCATCCCCTCCCACAACCCTCCTTTGCCCTCTCCCAAGGCCTCCTTCATTGAATCTATTCCTCTTTCTAAAGTAGTGTCTCTTCTAACTTGATGTCATCGTTTTTCTTGCCTCCTGTTACGGAGATCTTGTGTAGACAAGACAGTTGCAGCCTCTGCGAGCTCATGAATATTAAGGCCACTTTGTGTCTGGAAGAGTGTTTTCAGGACTCCTCCCCTTTCTTTGACTCTTACCTGCTTTCCACCACAACTTTTGCAATGGTCTCTAAGCCTTGGAGGACGTGCTGGAGATGGCTCACTTAGCACTGAACACCTCACTTTCCCTTCTTCTTGGAACTTTTGTGAATTTTGAGTCATTGCCATCTGAAAAGAAGATTATTGCAATTCTCACTTTTTCTAACCAAAAGAGAGAGTACTTAGAGGGTAGTTTGATAGGCATGATGTTTCTATTTAGCCAAACAACAGTAGTAGCTTCCTCACTAAGACTTATGACCTTTCCGGTCACAGTCTTTCATTAGGTTTTCATTATCTATTGTGGAGAGCGGCTGGTTTCCCCCATAACAGACATGCCACCATTGCACCATTTGGTACGTTTGGCCTGTCTGGACTGCTGTAGAGCTTGAGGGTCCACTGCTGGTCTGTACCACTGAATACTCTTCTCCCCCAAAAAGCTGCATAGGTCTTTTGAGCATCCTGCCATCTAGGGAACAGGTTGGAGGCTTCCAGCTCACCTCTAGCTTGATTTTTCAGTGATCTGCAGCCCAAGCATGTGGAGTGTTCAGCAATAGGGTCTTTCCATCGAGAAGTGGAGGGCAGCCAAGAGCCTTGGTCATAGCTGGAATGTACAACTTGCTGGAAGAACACACCTCTGGCTATGATATTCCTCTAAAAACAATTTATAACTCCTGGGCACATTATCCACATCCACAGGATAATTTTGCCCAAAACACACACACACACACACACACACACACACACACACACACACACACACACACTCTCTCTCTCTCTCTCTCTCTCTCTCACTCTCTCTCTGTCATATACATACATATATATGTATATATATACATATATATATGTATATATGTAATATACATATATACATATATATATGTATATATGTATTACATGCTCATTATCTGTTCATCTGTTGATGGGCATCTGGGCCGATTTCAATTCCTAGCTCTTGTGAATAGAGCTGTGGCAAGCAAGGCTGAGCAAGTATGTCAGCAGTAAAGAGTCTTCAGGGCATATATCCACCCAGGAGTGGTATAGGTGGATCAGATGGGAAATCTCTCCTCATCTGGTTGAGGTGTCTCCATGATTTCCATGGTGGTGGCACGAGTTTGCACTCCTATCAGCAGTGGATAATTTCTTCCTTCCCCACAGCATCACCAGTGTTTGCTGTCATTTGATTTTTTTTTTGACAATTGCTATCCTGAATGGAGTGAAATGGAATCTCAAAATCATCTTAATTTGCATTTTCCTGATGACTAAAAATATTGAACATTTCTTTAAGTGTTATTGGCCAATTGTATTTCTTCCTTTGAGAACTGTCTTTTTAATTATCTGCCCCATTTTTTTATTGGATTGCTTGATATTTATGTATTCAGGTTTTTTTTTAGTTCTTTGCAAATTCTAAATATTAGACCTTTGTTGGAGGAGATATAGTAGGTAAAGATTTCTTCCCATTCTGTAGGTTGTCTGTTGACTCTGTTGATAGTTTGTATAATAGCTTTTCAGTTTGAAGAGTGTTTGTCTAATTCCTCTGGTTAATAAGATTTTATTTGCAAAGTGTTTCCCTATGCCTATATCTTGGAGTGTTCTCCCTTTTTCCCCGTCTAGTCATTTCTCAATTTCAGGTCTTTTATTCGGGTCCTTAATCCTTTTGGACTTGATTCAACACTACTATTTGCAAACCTGATCTCTTCTCATTTTTAACTGATGGTCAATTTGTCTGACATCTTCATTGAAGCTGATTCTAATAAACAAAGTGAGCACAATCAAGAGATGCACACATTAATTTATACAATTTGCTTTTCTAGATCTGTAAAGTATAATTTCAGGTAAATCAATCAGACTTTTAATTGCAGAGATTTGAAAACTATAATTTTCTTTTGTATGATAAAAGTTATTAGATTCTATAAACTTGGAGAAAGTTCCAGATTATCATGATGTTCTAACCTTTTCGCTATTTGATTTCCAGAAAGGGCATGAAACACTATTTTGAAACTATTGTCCTGTGATTTTAATCTCATCAACTGATTAAGTCCTATTATGTTATTATGATAAAAGCACCAGGATACTTGTATGAAAATATCATTACATACCTGCACTATATGCAATGAATATACCAAGTGATGGCTTAAAAATAATAAAACAAAAGATTTATTATAGTAACTAGTCAGAAAATTAGATTGGTTAAACATACAAAGAGTAGGAGCCATAACTTCTGTGTTGAAGCCTGAAATCGATTAGAAAAAAATAGAATATGTGCTTTAAAAGATACTAATAATACAAAATTATTAGAATTTTATTGAATAATATGAAAGAAGACAATTCAAAATTTCCTGAGGAAAGGGATATAGTATTGAAGGTTGAAATTGGAAAGAAAGAAAGAAAGAAAGAAAGAAAGAAAGAAAGAAAGAAAGAAAGAAAGAAAGAAAGAAAGAAAGAAAGAAAAAGCTCTATGAAAGTTATGTAGCTTTCTTACCAAATAGGAGATAACATGATAAGGAAAGAAGGAAATAGACAGTATTTCAGGTAGGCACTTGTGATAGTTATTCTCAATTGTCATTCAATTGGCTCTAGAATCGCCTAGGAGACAAATCTCTAGGGCATGACTGTGAGGAATTATGTTAATTAAGGTGGGAAGATTCACCCTATGGTGGTATGAATGTAAAATGTTCCCCATAGACTCAAGTGTTTGACTATTTAAATCCCTTTGGAAACTTTTAGGAAGTTGAGCCTCTCTGAGTAGTCTGTCCCTGGGAGAGGGCCTTGAGGTCTTATCCCCACCCACTCTGTTCTGGCTCTCTCTGCTTCTTCCATGCTAGTGTGATGATATGACACTGGATGTCTGCTCCTGCCATGCTTGCCTCACCATAATAGACCTCCCTTTGAGGTCTATTATGTTGTAAATCACAATATATGCTGTATGCTGTAAATCACAATAACCTTTTCTTTCCAAAAGCTGCCTTCCAGTCAGGTATTTTTCTAGCAACAAGAAAGTAACTGATACACATCCAGATTATGAGCAGTACCATTCCATGGACTGGGTTCTCTGATTGGATAAAATGATCTGAACATGAGCATTCATCTCTCTCTGCTTCCTGACAATGATAACATGTGATAAGCCAGACTACCTGCCCTTTGGCATTAATTCCCCACCATGATAATGTGAACTTCCTTGAACTTAAGATGAAATGCATCCTTGCTCACATTGCTTCTTGTCTGGTATGTGGTCTAAGATAGGGAATTATTACACTCAAAACAGAAATGTCATACATGTTTAGAAAACTGTTTAATTTAGCTCTATCAAGAAGAAAGTTCGTATGAAAACTCTCAAGTAAAAAGACTGGTAAGAAATTTGAGGCACTGGATGGAATCTTAGAACACAAATATTACTAGGTACTAATTGGAGTCTGAAAATAAGATGCCATGAATCATAGATAATATATTTGGAAGGGTCTATTGTTGTTGCTTTGTGTTGTAGTTTTTGGGTTTTGCTTTTATTTTATTTTATTTTATTTTATTTTATTTATTTTGAGAGAGGGTCTCCTCATGTTGCTCAAGCTGCCTTGGAACTTACAATTAATTTAGTCTATGCTGACCTCAGAAAGACTTGTAATAAGATGATAAACTACTTGTGTAACTTAAGAAAAGTGGAGAATATAGTGCTATCATTATAAAGTTATATTATATATGTATATATATATGTATATATATATACATATATATACATATATGTATTAGGCTTGGAAGACTTTCAGTTAAAAATGATTGAATAATGTTGTGATGGCAATGGGGAGAGTGGGATACTGTTATGCAGATAAAAAGAAATTCAGTGAGAATGATAATTTTAATAGATGACTAAGATAATGGTTTAACTAGGGAGGCGAATGAATAACAAACAATTTCACTCTTTACACAAGCACATCTGCCAAATTTAGCAAACAGAAATACATTCTAGCAAGAGTCAATCTGAAATAAGATTTAAAACTGATGCTTGACATGAGATAATTTAAAAGGTTATAAGAGATGTTGAATTAGAGGCTTGCCTCTTCCTGTTAAAGATAGTTTTGGCTGAAGTTCAACATTTCCACAAATGGAAAGAATCATAAATATATAGCAGGGCAAAGTCTTATTAGGACTCTGTAAGCCAAGCTTCATGGAGAGCTGAAGGTACAGAGCTCCGTGTGGTAGGGAGGGGTCCCAGCGGGATTCCTAATGTAACACTATTGGCCAGCTGATTTTATACACTGAGAACAAGCCTGGTTTGTTTGATCCATTATGGAAATTGGGGATCAAGTTAAGATGGTTTTGATAAGTTAACATAAGTTTTAATGGGGGAGAAGGGCTCTGATTGGTAGATTGGTTAAGTGGAAAAGAAGAGGCTCATTAAAAAAAGAAAAAGCCAGCCAGTGAGAAAAAAGCTCACTAAACAGCTCTAATTTGAAAGAACAAGAAAATAAAAACTACAAGTTGGTGTCTAGCCTACATCTCCATGAGTTGGTATTTTGGGATTTTAGTTACCAAGCTTTTTACCAGGTTATATAGATACTTTGTATTTTCTGGGCATTTACCCTAATAACTTCCAAAAATGAGGCTACTTTGACTCTAATTTTTATAGTTACTTTATCCAAATAACTGAAAAAAATCATAAAGAAGGAAAAGTTTATTTTGGCTCACATTTTGAGGCTATTGTGGAGAAGTCATGGCAGCAGGAGCATGAAGCAGCTGGTCATATTGTATCTTTAGTCAGGAAGCAGAGAGCAATGAATGCTGATACTCAGATAGCTTTCTCTTGATTCATTCCAGGACTCCATCCCATGGGGATTGTGCTGTTCACGTTCAGGGTGGGTCTTCACACCTCAATTAACCTAACTTAGAAATTTCCTCACAGACATTCCCAGAAATCTGTCTCCTAGGTGATTACAAATCCTGACAGGTTGACAATCAAGATTAAACATTACAACTCAACCCCTTATGTACTTGACATCCAAACATATCACTTTTAAGCCATAACATTCTGCATCTTGTCTCCAAACACTCATGGCCATTTCATAATGATTAACAAATTCAGTCCCCAGTATCTGTAACATTCCCCACCCTGTTCAAAAGCCTAAAGTCTTTCCTGAGGCTCAAAGCAATTGCTTGAAGTTGAGAGTCTACAACATCAAAACACAAGTTATAGAGTTGAGAAATACAAGGGCACAGGATAAACATCCCATTCCAAAAGTAAGGAAAAGGGGGAATAGCAAAAGAGATTCAACCAAATCAAGATAAAAACCCTACAGGGTAAACATGAAATCTTACAGCTCCATATCTGACATCTGAGACAACTGACAAGTTTTTGGGCTCTAAAAAAATTGAGTAGCTCAGCCTCTCCACTCTGCTGCTTAGGCACACGTAGCTTCTCTCTTGGGCCAGCTTCACTTCCTGTGTGCAGCTGTCCTTGTTGGACATCCCATGGTCACCACACCTCCAGCATCCTGGAGTCTCCCCACCACTGCTTCATGGAGTGGCATTTCAGGGTGGGGGCGAGGAGGACACTTTGTAAGAACTTCAACCCTGCCATGCATTTCTTGGCTTCAGTGGTTCTCTGGAGCCATGACTCTAGGTACTATGACCCCTTCATTCCTGCATCTTCCATACCTGCAAAACTAATACTGAGTGGACCATGCCTCTCATCCGTGGAATCCTGCCCCTAGCACGTTATCCCCATGAAGCCATAGTTCATCTTTAGTTGTGATGAATTCTTGAACAATTACAGGTGGTTTTTTAGCACCGACCTTGGTTGTAACTTTAACCTCCCTTGTTTTCCTACCGAACAATACATCTTTTTATTTATTTTTTATTTTTTGTTCCACTTGTTGCTCTCTCTCATTGTAGAACTAAATCAGAGAAATGAGAAAGAACCATGACACAGCCTGAATACTATCCCATGACAAAGAAATTAATCCATTACTTTTGCATAGAGCCTCATTTAAGTTCTCAGGACTCAAGCAACTGCAGCCAGGTTTTTCTTGCCAGAATATAACATAAACTGCCTTTAGTTCAGTTCCTGATGGGTCCTTGTTCCTTCTGGAAGTCATATTAGGCAGGCCTTCACTGTCTTCCTATCTCCTGGCATTGTGATCTTTCAAACTCCCCAAAGAATGGCTCATTCTATTATTATAGCATTCTATGGTTTTCTGTCCCTAATTTCCAAAATTTTTTTAACATTCCTTCCAGAAACCAGTTCCAAAAGTCGACAAACTATATTGATCAAGTTTATCAGCAATGGCTGCATTTCTAGGTAGCAATTTTCCACATCGCTGTGATCAAATGCCTGAAATAGCAAGTTGTGGAAAGGTTTATCTTGGCTCACAGTTGAAGATTCATATCATCATATCAGGGAAGGTACGACAGCAGAGGTATGAAGTAGCTGGTCACCTTGCACTGACTGTCAACAACACAGAGAACAATGAATTCTGGTAGTCACCTAGCTTTCTCTACTCAGTCCATGACTCCAACTCCTGGGATTGTGCCTTCCACAGTCATAGTTAGTCTCCCCATCTCAATTAACCTAATTTACAAACTCTTTCACAGACATGCCCAGATGTATCTCCTAGGTGATTCCCTATCAAATCAATTTCACAATCAAAATTTACCATGAGCCAGGTGTGGTGGCACAAGTCTTTAATCCCAGCACTTGGGAGGCAGAGGTAAGAGGATCACCTTGAGTTCAAGCCCACCCTGAGACTACATAGTGAATTCCAGGTCAGCCTGGGATACAGCGAGACCCTACCTTGGAAAAAAAGAAATTAGCACTAGCATTCCTTTCCTGAGGACTGACCCTTCCATCCAAACACAAAGTTTCACCGGACAGGAATCTATCCTGTATGCGTCATTGATCCTTGAGTGGGCAACTGACAAAAACTGGGCCAATTCTATGGCCTGACACGATTTCAATCTATTTCTGCAGTCTAACTGTTTCTGAAACCTGTCTTTTAGTTCTTGGAAGCACCAAAACAACTGGTGCTCCTTATAAAATAGGTTTGCTGTATTTAGCAATTTTAGGTAAATTTGAATGTTAAATAAAGAATGAATATATTCTTTTGCATTCTAAATAACCTGAAATATTTGGGTTATGAAATTTAATGTTCATCTGGACACACATTCTAGGTTACTTGTGTTTTAATTGAGTAATCATGTATGTGAGCAACCTAGAAGAAACAGAACACTATTTTGCTATCTCCCACCCCCACAAAAAACTCCTAATGTGAAATTGTTATTATAAGAAATTACATTTCTGAGGGAAAAATAAGGCAAGTCTGAGTATTGAACCTAGGAAAGACACAGTAAGTTCTGTGCCCTCTAAATTTACTGACGTCTTAAAGTGTTGGAATGTGTGTGTCATGATCAAGCAAACCATATCTTCAATTTGAAAAGCACTCTTTATTGTTTTTACAACATATACTGGGTCATTCATCACGATCAAAAATCTTGATTTTTATATGTGAGTTTCCTACAACACCTAACTCAGGCCTGACCAAATATGACTGCTTTATACCTACTGGTAAGAGTGACAATTTCCATCATCTAGATGACAGGCATAATTAGCATAATTAGTTCTCATTTCTTTTTGTTTCCTGTCCTCTAACTGCATGTGACATTCTGTGAATGTTGAGAAGCCTTAGAGGACCTGCACTTGTATAATAGCATGAAAATAAAGAGAAGGAAAGAGGTCTGGGAAGTTGTGGCAAACAAAAGCCCAAAGAATTTCCACTGAAGACTTCAAGCTCACCAGCTCCAGCTCCGCAGGCAGCAATTACATTCCAAAGGAAAATGTTTTACAATTGTAATTACACATAATAGAAGGAATGTATTTTTCCTTCATTCTACTCCCGTGGTGAGTCAACTTAATTTTTAAATACAAGAGACATAATTGATTTTAGCCCTAGATTAGTGCTGAAAATGATCTATATGTGTTCTCACTAATGGAACAAGAGAATTGGTCCTCCTTGGAGACTTCCTAAACCTGTTCACGCAACAATTACTAGCGCCTGACAGGTTGCAGTTCAAGGAGAAGGATGAGGGAAGCAAACACCCCACTGATTAACAATTGAGCAAAATAATTAATATTACGCCCTTCTCAGTTAATTATGGATTAGGCACAAATACATTATAGTCATGGATACTACAAAGCGAAGAGGCATCTCGTTCTATTCACCAGGAATTGGGCCTTCTGTGAATCTCCAGGAAAAACTGCTCTCTATAGGGCTTTCATGGGAGGGGATAGATTAGGGAGAGGCTTATGCTCCCTGGGAATGACAGGCCTGTCTCTTATCTGGCCATGGGCCTTCCATCTGCTTTACCAGATGTCCAGGCAGCTTACAGGTATGTAGAATTGTAGGAGCTCAAGGCAAAGCTATGAACTAGGCATTTTATACCCTGTCATTTCATCATCAAACCAGCCCTCAAGCAGAACTTCAGAATTCAATTCTTACTCTTATAACTTAATTCCCCCTAAAGCAAGACTAGTAGGTGGGATCTTAGCTCCGAAGACTATAATTCACAGGTGTATTTGCATTTTAATCAATGAGTCCAAGGAGACAGATTTAGCATCGGCTCATCCCTGGTAAAGTAGTGTGGAGACATAGGGTCCAGTTGACACCTCTCTATTTACCAGGGCAGTAATTTACATGTTGTAAAATATCATTATAGGTAACTCATGAAATTGCTGTGATCATTAAGGGGACGCTACGATAGATGATTCTCTAGCACAGTGTTCAATATCTTTCAATGTATCTCATGGCAGGAAGAAACTCTTCATAAGCCTGAGAGCAAAATAGTTACAATAATGAGGCTGTGACCCCGAGGGCTTCAGCTCCACTGTTTATAAAAGAAGGGTGATGTCCACGATCCTTTCTCTTTATAGATTTCAAAATTGCACTTCTGCAAGGCAACCGTGCAATCCTTAGCAGCACACAAGGAGAAAAGCACTTAGGAGCCCAGGGGATACAGCCCTTTCCATCATGAATAGAGCCGGTCTAAAGCTTGAGACTGGTATGAGCAGTTCTTGAATGCAGGCTGGGTCACTGCAGTGGACGGATAGAAAGAAGGAGAAGAAGGACCAATGCATGTTTTTCCTTTGTTTGGCTTTTTTTTAAAACTTTTTATTGGCAGGTGGCCAATGCACTTTTTGTATGGGCGAACAGAACACGGAAAGAGCTGAATTGACAGTAAATGCTCTCAATTTCTACTAGCCAGAAAACTAATTTTCAAGTCCTGCCTTCAATGGCACTGTTTGACAGGCCTAGTTTCGGACGGGTTGGGATATATGGAGAAATCACACAATTAACTGCTCTTATACAGCACCAACTCTCGTGTCTCATGGCAGCCTGCCATATGATTTTCCATCAATTTTATATACATTTTTAGAAATGGAAAGGTAGTATATTTCTTTTTATGGGTATATCTGGGTATACCTTTTGTATTTTGTATGGAAAATGATTGGCATTGCTAAGAACATCTTGGGGCTTACAGTTCCCTTATTAGCTAAACTCCTATTAAGGGGTTTTATGTGCCTTTAAAGTTTAAACTCACGTACTCAAGCACTCTCAGAGATTCCCAACGGCAGTTAGCTGTGTTCATGAGTTTCACTTAGGCCCAAGGGAAAATGAAAGTCCATTTGAAAAAAGAAAGAACCAAACAAAATCTCTTGTTCTCATTCCAAATCACGTGAGCAAAATCTTTCAATACTGTTTTAGTTACATTCCTGTTGCTGGGACAAAATCACCCAACCAAAAGCAGCTGAAAGGAGCAAAGGGCTTATTCCAGGTAACAGTCTTGAGGGGAAGTCTTGAGGGGAACAGGGGAAAGATGGTAGGGTAAAGCCTGGGCACCAGTTATTGTCACAGCAGGTGGCAGAAATCAGTACGAGAATCATCTGAGCTCTAGCAAGGGCGAAGCTGGTCATAATACCCCGAAGACTGTCCCCAACAACACACTTCCTCCAACCAGAATACACCTTCCAAATTGCCACCAGCTGGGGACCAAGCATTAAAACTTGAATTTCTGGGGGACATCTGGTTCAAACCAAGACAAATACCAAATGACTATGCCAAAGACTCTTGACTTTTCTTCCTTTATATAAATGCATTCCTAAAAACTTCATCAAATTCAAGGACCATAAGATTCTAAAACTCTCAGTTATGAATGCTATGATTAAACTGTTTATTGCTAGATAGGAAGCGATCACTGCCTGTCATAAAATTAAAAGCAATTAACTTCTTGATGAACTTGAATTTTCCATCTTTCTTATCTAGCTGATGAGTGAGAAATATTGACTTAAAAGAGCATCCATGTATCTTTAAAGAGCTTAGAACTGAAAAAGATAGAAATGGAAATTATTTGTGAGTAAATCAACATTTGCCTATCTTGATGAAGAGAGCATTGAACTCCTGGATAAGTCAATCACAACCTCCCATTGCTACATGCCAGAAGTGCAAGGCAGACTTGTATAACTATAAACCCCTCATTTTGCTTTTTAATGTATTTAAGTATGAAAGACCAGTATAATGATAATTAGGATAATATTTAAAGAAATCAGAGGATCTTTAATATCTGGGTTGAGTGCACTTCTCGAATCACTTGGATTGTGAAAGCTATTTCCTTCCGAGATGAAGGAGAGGAGCTGACAAGGACAGGAAGCTAGTGAAACTTCTTCCAGGAAGCTCAGAAAGTTACAAGATTCACAAGCCCCAGCTTTAGGTAAACAACTGCCTAGGAGAGAAGAACCATCCATGGTTGCTGCTTGTCAGTTGGGCAGAGATCCAGGATGCAGGACATGCGAGTGGTCACCCATGCTGAGGTAGGCTTTCTGGTAACCTATCTATCTATCTATCTATCTATCTATCTATCTATCTATCTATCTATCTATATTTATCATCTATACATATCGCTCTATCATCACTGTATATGAGTTACCCACGCTTCTGTAAGTAACCTGTAACGCACATGCCTAACAGTAACCCCGACACATCCACTGTTTCCCCAAGATAGACTTGGAGAGACGCATTCCGTAGTTCTGTCTCTGTGCCTCACCTCATATGCATACATGCTTGTTCATGTCTTGTCAGGAAAGATCACACCACAGAACTATCATCTGAAGAGGGACCCAAAGAATCAAAAACTGAGTTGGGAGAAAGGACCGGCTCTATGGCCCTTTGATGGCCTCAGTTTCGTGTGACTGAGGCGGATCTAGGTGAGGGTGGACTGACCATGATGGTACTCTCAATATGGCTACTTTTCACCCTGTAATGTGGAAATGTGCCCCACTGCTGTAGCGGAAGTGCTGTCATCCTTGGGAAGAGTGACAAGAGTGCAATGAGAGGGAAGCATCCTTGGAGCATGCGGGGAAAGAGGCAGGAAATCTCAGGATGGTCATCTTCCTCTACACGACAAGCATAGGGTGTTTCCAAAATGGATGGTTGACTGGAAAATAAATCAGAACCCTTAAGAGCTGCAGAGAGTAAGAAGGTTCTAGAAGCTGTGGGTGATAAGATTGCAACTGAGCCTGAGCAGTCTACCCTGAAAGAATTGCCTATGTAAAGGAGAAATTAAAATGGTACGAAGATGCAGACACTCTCCTCCATATTAGCCTGTGATTCGGCAGGAAACTGAGAAATAAAGGAGGCGGAAGTCTTGACATGGTGTTTATTCTAACTGACACGATACAAGATAGAGATGGGTTAAAGAACACTTCCTGGGATCTGAAAGCTTAGAACACATGGGGAGAACTAGACAGCCCAGAGGGAGAGAGGAAATCCCTCAGCCTAACCTTTCATAGAATGAAAATCCATGATTTATCAGGCTGGTAGGCTGACAGGGACCTTACGATGACCCCAAAGAGGGAGATAGGATAATTTGTCAACAATCTGCATCTGAAGAGTTTAAATTGTGAAATTAAAAAAAAAATCTATCTATCATCTATGTATGTATGTATGTATGTATGTATGTATGTATGTATGTATGTATCTATCTATCTATCTATCTATCTCTATCTATCTGTCTGTCTGTCTGTCTGTCTGTCTATCTATCTATATCTATCTCTTATCACTGTGTATGAGCTCACACATTACCTATCTATATCTATCTATCTATCTATCTATCTATCTATCTATCTATCTATCTATCTATCTATCTTTCTATATTTATCATCTATACATATCGCTCTATCATCACTGTATATGAGCTCACACATGCCCCAGCAGACATGTGGAAGCAAGAGGACAATCTTGAGGTATCTGTGCTCTTTTTCTAGATTTTTTGACACAAGGTCTCTTGCTGTGGCAGACAAATTCCAATGTAGCTGGCCCTCAAGCTTCGGATTCTCCTGCCTCTCCTTCACATTGCTGTGGGTGCATTGAGACCCCATTCACAGGTGGCGCTTTGTATCTGGCTTTTCATGGGTGCTGGAAAATTAAACTCAGGTTATTAGGCTTTGCAAGCACGTTCCTTTAGCCACTGAGCAATCTCCCCAGCCCTGACTTGGGGAAGACTTCTAAGCAAGGAATGTAAAAGCCTTCTCAGCACCATGAGGTGTTAAGGTGTTAAAGAACTCAGATATATATATATATATATTAATATATATTATATATATATTATATTATTATATTATATATATTATATTATATATATATATTATAATATATAATTATATTATATATAATATAATATATATATATATATTATATATAATATATATAATATATATATATATTATATTATATATATTATATATTATATATAAAATATATAATATATAATTATAATATATTATATTATATATATTATATTATATTATATATATTATATATATAAAAGTAAGTGGGTCAAAGGGTCTGTCCATGTTACTCAAAGCTATAGTTTATAAGGAAAAAACAAAACAACAACAAATATCCAAACACTGTTCTAGTGAGCTTTGGGAAGGCTTTAAAAAAGTCTAGAAGAGGTTGGGAGATGGCTCAGCTGTTAAAGGTACTTGTTTGGTAAGCCTGCCAACCCCAGGTTCAATTACCAAGCCACCCATGTAAGCTAGATGCAAAACTTGTGCAAGCAACTGGTGTTCGGCGCTGGTGTGCTCCTCTCTCTCTCTCTCTCTCTCTCTCTCTCTCTCTCTCACACACACACACACAAATGTAAATACATAAACACATACACACATACATACATTCATACATACATTTTTTGTTGTTGTTGGATTTTTAAGGTATGGTCTTGCTCTAGCCTAGGCTGACCTGGAATTCACTTGTAGTCTTGGGGTGGCCTCCAACTCACAGCGATCCTCCTACTTCTGCCTTCCAAGTGCGGGGATTAAAGGCTTGCATCACCACGGGCAGCCCATACATGTTTTTTAAATATGATTAACATTTCGTAGAAGATATAAACGATAAAACAGTGCAGATGAAAAAAGATTAAGCTTGTCCTAGAAGAGAGCAGTATTTCCCCAAAGTAGGTATACGTTTTTCCCCTGTAAGAAAGTATACTAAGCATGGGGTCTCTTCACCCAGCCTGGAGCTCTATTAGCAGGTGGATGGTAAGGTGAAAGTGACGGTGCTGTCCTGTAACTTTTCAGAATCAGAGAGCGGGCTCCAATGGCACAGACAGAGGTCAAAGCGCACCCCTGTCTCACCAGGAGCCTGCATCAGCCCACACAGTGCAAACTGGCCTCACAGATATCAGGGGTAAGATGGATAGTGGTTTCATGGAAAAAAAACACCAGATGGTAAGATGATGAGGCCTGATGTGTTGGTACTAACCTGTGGTATCTGGAAGGACAAGAGAAATGACCATGCAACACACAAGATAGAGTTTGAAGGAGAATCATGGGACTCCACTGGAGTGAAGCCACCATCCTGACTTTATTCACCGCTTTTATAGAGAGTTTAAGGTAGTAAAAGCTATGAGGAGTCTAGGATGAACTAAAAAATGTTGTTATTCTTAGCATAAGACAGATCATGAGTTGTTGACTTATGCTTATTGTAAGAGGAAATCTTAGGAGTTCCTTGTGTCCTCGGAGCCACACCTACGGCACATAGGTCCATGTCCCCAGGCTTAGCCTGTGCAAAGATTAACCTGTGTGGATGAGCAGGATATCCACCAGCGTGGTTCATGGAAAATGACCAGACCAAGGATGGCTGATGGTAGAGTGACCCATCCATGCTACTGTACTCACATATTTATTTAGATATTAAAATAAGTTTTAAAATGTCTACCAAACTAAAAATATCCAAAGTTCTATTACTTGTAAAGAAATTATGGCATACTCATTTAGTAGAATAATATTCAGAAATATAAAAGTACACAACCATATACAACAATAATATGGATGGATTCACAGACATAATCAGCCCACAAAAAGATCGAAAGATATATTTCCAGTGATATGACATTTAATATTAGACAAAACTAATTTTGTCCATTTTTTGCTGTTTTTAAAAATATTTTATTTATTCATTTTCAAGCAGAGAGAGAGATAGATAGATAGATAGATAGATAGATAGATAGATAGAGAACACCAGGGCCACCACCTTGTGTGTCTGGCTTATGTGGGTCCTGGGGAATTGAATCCGGGCCCTTAGGCACTGGAGTCAAGTGCCTTAACCGCTGAGCCATCTCTCCAGCCCCATTTTTTGCTGTTTTTAAAAAAATTTATTATTGAATTTCTATATGCCATTTATGAGTCTATTTTTATAAGTTTATTATTTATGACATTTTCAAATTCAATTTATTATTGTTGATTCCCATCTCCTTTTCTATTCCTCTCCTCCTTTTCCCCCAAGTTCCTTCCCCACTGTGCTTTCCCTCCTCTGTTCACATATGTATCCTGACAAAACCATTTTTCGATGATGCTTTATAGCATCACTTGAAATCCGGCATGGTGATACTGCCAGGGTTACTTTTGTTTGTTCTGGGTTGCTTTGGCTATCTAAAGTCTTTGGTGCTTGCAAATGAATTTAAACAGTTTTTTTCCCTCATTTCTGTGAATTGATTTGTTATTTTGATGGGGACTGCATTGAATTTGCTTTGAGTAAGATATTGATTTCTGTATGTTAATACCTCTAGTGCACGAGCATGGGGGAGGCATCTTTCAATCTTCTTGTGTTTAATTTTTCTCTTGAATATTTTAAAAAGTTTTTATTGCAGAGGTCATTTGCTTCCTTGGTTAAATACTTTTTGAGGCAATTTTAAAGGAGATTGTTTCCCTGATTTATCCCTGTTTGTCATTGATATCTAGGAAGGCTATAGATTTTTATATATTCACTTTCCATCTTGTCACTTTGGTGAAAATATCTATCAGTTCTAAGAGTTTTCTCGTGGTATCTTTAAGATCTGTAAATAAAAACACTTTAAATTCTTCCTTTCCTACCGGCATCACTTTATTGCTTCTCTTGTGTTAATTATTCTTATTAAGACTTCCTGAGCAAGAGTAGAAAAAGTAGGCACCTTTGTCTTTTGCCTGAGTTTAGAGGAAGTGCTTTGACTCTTTCTCAATTTAATATCACGTTGTCATAAACAGCCATTATTATGTTGAGGAATGGTCCTTCTCTTCCAAGTCTGTTCAAGACTTTCATAATGAAGAGATGTTGCATTTTGTTAAAAGCTTTTTCTACATCTATCATAATGACCATATCATTTCTGTCCTCAAGTACATTTCTGTAATGTATTGCATTTATCGAGCCAGCCCTGGAATAAAGCTTACTTGATTATGATAAATGATCTCTTTGATGTTCTTTTGAATTTGGTTTATGAGTATTTCATTGGAAATTGTTGCACCTTTCTTCATTAGGTCACTTTTTTTTGTTGTATCTTTATCTACTTTTGGTATCAGGATAGTGCTGGGTATCCTGTGAAAAAGAGTTTAGCATTTTTCCTTCCTTTGTGTTTTATGGGATAGTTTAAAAACCATTTTTTGTTAGTTCTTTGAAAGTCTCATAGAATTCTACAGTGAATCCATCTAGCCCTGAACATTTTTTAGTTGAGAGAGTTCTCATATATATACTGCATCTACCTCACTGCTAGTTATAGGTTTGTTTAAATTATTTCTCTCACCTTAATTTTATCATAAATCACACACATCCAGAAGTTCATCTATTGCTTTAGATTTTCCAATGAGTGGAATATATATTTTTGAAGTATGTCCTAATGATTTTCTGAATTTCACTACTATTTGTTGTAATGGCTCCCGTTTCATCTCTAATTTTATTAATTTGGGTCTTCTGACTTTCATTGGGTTCATTGGATAAGGATGTGCCAATCTTATTTATCTTTTCTAAGTCCAACTCTTTGTTTCATGGATTCTTTGTATGTTTTCAGTTTCTTTTTTCATTAACTTTAACCTGATCAACATTTTTTCTCTTCCATCTACTAACTATGGTTTGGCTTGTTCTTATTTTTCCAAGGCATTAAGTGTACCATTAAGTTTTTATTTGGGATGTTTCTGATTTCTTAATGTAGGCACCAAGGACTATAAAATTCCCTCTTGAGACTATTTCCATTGTTTCTCCATATATTAGGGTGCGTTTGTTTTCAACATCATTCACTTCTAGGAATTTGTTCATTTTCTTCTTGATGTATTCAAGGATTTCATTCATCAGTCAATAGTGTGATACTTAATTTCCATGAATGTGTGTTTTACATTGATTGTCAACTTGACAGGACCTAGAATTACCTGCAAGGGATTATCTTGTTTAGGTTAATTAGATTGGGAAGTCCCACCTTGATTATGGGTGGGGTCCAGGCCTGTGTAAACCGGAGATCACTGGCTGAGTACCAGCATCGGTTGCTTTCTGCTTCCTCACTATGGACCAAATGTGACCAGGAGCTTCAAGCTCCTCTTTCCCCACCCAGATGGACTCCCTATAAAGCTGTAAGCTGGAAACAATCCTTGGCTACTGCTTTTGGACATTTGGACCTAGCAACAAGGAAATGAGCTTGAGAATGTCGTGTAGTTTCCCGTGCCATCGCGTATCATTTATTCCATTGTAATCAGATACAATCCAAGGAATTGTTTTAATTTTTCTATATTTGTTGAGACTAATACTTTGTGTCTTAGTATATGACCTATTTGAGAGAGGAACATGTGTTACACAGTGTTTGGATAAAATGTTCTGAGGATATATGTGAAGTTCAATTGGCCTACAATGTCACTTATTCAGATATATCTCTGCTCTTCTTCCTTTTTTTGGGGGGGGGTGCCTGGGTGCCCTGTCACTTTTGAAAGTGGACTATTCTCCACTGTTGTTGTGTTGGGGTTGATCTGTTGCCTTCTCTCTAGTAATATTTGTTTTTGAAGTTAGGTACACCCATATGTCATGTCTATAGGTTTAGAATTACAATGTGTCATTGCGCATTGTCCCTGTAAACACTAGAAAAGTGACCTTCATCTCTTCTGACCATTTTTGTTTAAAATCTGTTTGGTTAGATGTTACACAGCAACTCCTGCTTGTTTCCTAGAGTCATTTGTTTGGAATATGTTTTCACATCATTTTACCTTAAGGTAGTATCTATCTTTTATGGTGAGCTGTATTTCTTGGAGACAACGATAGTTAGATGCCTTAATACAATGGTGTTTTTTAAAAAATATTTTATTTATTCATTTTCAAGCAGAGAAATACAGAGAGAGAGAGAGAGAGAGAGAGAGAGAGAGAGAGAGAGAGAGAGAGAGAGAGAGAGAGAGTGCACCAGGGCCACCACCTTGTGGGTCTGGCATATGTGGATACTGGGGAATTGAACCTGGGGCCGTAGGCACTGGAGGCAAGTGCCTTAACCGCTGAGCCATCTCTCCAGCCCCTACAATGGTATTTTTGATTAGGCAATTGGGACAATATTTAGAGTTCTTTTTTTTTCTTTTTTAAAGAGTTTTTTTTAAAGATATTTTTTTCTGTGTTTTTGTCCATTTTAAAAATATTTGCTATTTTCTTATTCCTTTCTTCCTTAAGTATTTTCGAAGCATGGTTTATGCTTTCTGTGGCCCCCAAAAGCCTTTTGCCATTCTCTTCGGTCTGAAGAATTCCTTCAATGTCTACTATAGAACTGGCTTAAAGGTCATGGATTCTATAAACCTGGTTTTGATCATGAAATTTGTTTCTTCAATTGTGACTGGCATATTTGTTAGCTTTAATAGTTTGGGATGGCAGTTGTCTTTCAAAACATGAAGGACATCATTCAAGTCCTCCTGGATTTCAAAGTTTCTGTGGAGAAATCTGCTATTATTCTGATAGACCTTTCTTTTTATGTGACTGGGTGTTTCTCTCTTGCCACTTTCAAAATATTTTCTTTTTTCTGATGATTTAGTGGTTTAATTGTAATATGATGAGGAGAATATCATAGAAGAGAAGTTGGAAAGAATGTAAGGGCTGGAGGAAGGTGTGGAGTGTTGTGTAGCTATTTCTTAAAAATTGAAACATTCCTTCCTGGAAGAAGGCAGGATACATAAACTCAGGCAGTTATTGAGGCTTTAAAGGCTTTGGAAACAGAAAGTTACAAGATTCACAAGGTCTCTAACCAAGGTTATAAAAACAGTAAATAATTGCTTGGGATGGGGAGACTCCAGTGAAATTATTATAGATATCTGTTCACCTCACACCAGGAAAAGTCCCATGAGATCATAAGCAACACATTAATAAAAATATTTCTACTTTTTCAAAACATGATCTGAATGGCCAAGGCAAAGCTTGTATACAAGAGGCTGGGAACAGATGCGCCTACTGCTACGTGAAAGACGTTATGTGACATTCCTTGAACGGATGCTTCAGAATTAAGCTTCACAATCACCTATGGTTGGGTTACAGTGTAATCACTGCCAAACTCAAAGGAATCTCTTCTTTGTGTAAATATTTTGCATTCTGGCTCTCACACACATTTGTCTCCTTCACATCATCTCTTCCTCTGGCAATTAGCTTCCTGGATGAGAATATTTACAGCTCTGAGATAGTGATGAAAGCCTCACAGAACTCCAAGTGATGATTATTTTCTTTGTCTCTGTCTTCCAATGAGAATTCCAGCTTATTGAGAAATAAAACATACCTTACTTTATTTCTCCAAAGCCCTTAACGTGAAGTCATTTGGATAATAAGCAATCAATAAGTATTAGTTAAATCAATGCTTTATGTCTATGGGTTAAGGTTGTAAAAATAAAAGCCATTAGTGAAATAGAATTGAGCTTTATCAGGATAAAAATCATATTATTGGCTGCATTAACATCTGAATGAGTGGATTGATTATTGCTAATCACGATGAGAAACCTTTTTGTGTCCCAGGCACTGTGCTTAATATTTGTTGTAAGTTGTATATGTATATGAAACCTGAAAAGTGACTCACTCCTTTTATATAAGAAACCTAAGCACAGAATGATTCAGCAACTTGGCTAGGGTCACACACTGAATGAACTTTAGTTAAGACTTCTGTCATTGTCGTTCTATTTCAATGGCAGTGCATTTATTTTCAACACATCATGTCTAGAAAATTTCTAACCAACAATCTTTAACTCCGTATCCCTTTGTATTAATATCTCAAGTAGCTTCAGAAAATTCCCCATCTATTTCAGTGTACCACTGATAAACAGAATAGCAAAAGATGTGGACTGACAGCTGCCTTCTGTGACTTCCATGGAATATGCATTGAGCTCTGCCGAAGAACAGACAAGAAATGTGAAAACAATCCCCTCCCTTGGTGAACCCTGGTGTTGGTGAACATAAGTGAGAATTTGAGAATTTTACTACTGTAAAATAATGAGGTCATTGTCTCCCACCCTCACCTTCCTGTACCACTAATCTCCTCAGATATTTCACTAAGCCTAGGAAAATATAAGTAATATATCTTCAACTAAAAATAGGGTTTTATTAATTGTATGATAGATACATTCTTATGCCAAAGGGCAGGCTCCTGGCTCTCTTTCCTCCTTCCTGTTTACCTTTTTGCAAAGGGTGACATGTATTTCCACCTTATTTATCTATGTTCACTTATTGAGTGTTTCAGCCACCTAAATATCCATTCCTCCATTCCACACCAGTCTCTCTGACTCATGCTAAGTTCGCAATATGTGCGGCGCACAGGGAAGGTAGAAGGAGCCCCCATGCAGCAGAAGACAATCAGTGAAATGGCATATAGTGTCATAGCTTAGAAAGTAATATTAATTAAGATTTGAGCCAGTAAAAATATTTTGAGTCTGAATGTTGAGCAGAGCGAAGGGTCAAGTTACAAGAAAAGAAATACTAACTTTAGGGGGCAAAATAAAAATGTTAGCTGGCATTTTCTCCCCTCCTCCTCCAGGGTACCATAACTGTTAAAATGGAATTGAAATACATCACTCCCAGCCTGGGGCCATTCTGATCTGACCAAGCAAAGTTACCCACTGTGCCAAATGTGTTGTCATTATTTCTCTGCCCTCATTTATTTGTTTCAAGCTTCTTTACAATTAATATCTTGGGTACATTATACATTCGCTCTTAACACCATTCCTTTAATAAAAAGTAAGTTTAGACTGAACTCAGCTGTGAACCATTGCTTTATTTTTGATAACATCGTAGATTTTTCATTTTTTAGTTAGCCAAGACTTCCTCTGCTTTATGAATTTCCCAGTTTCTGATGACCTCAGATCTAAGGGCACAATTCTATTTTTTATTATTTTGTGTGATAGATTTTCTGAAAATTTGCTGTTCATTCATTCAGATCTACTCACCCACCTTTATGTCCTTTGGGAAGATGCTGTACATAAACTCCACAAACAGAATCACTTACTTTACCATATTTTCCTTGAATCTGACCAGTGGAACATGAAGAGGGAGATTTAAGACACTTCTAGTTTGCTTCCTTAACTGTGGATGTCTAATGGGAGAGGAGGATGCCAGATGTCATAGTGCAGAGCAGGGAAGAAAATCTATAAGACTTTTCTTTGCGTGTGTGTCTCAGCAGTTGTGTCTTTCCTCAGAAATCTCATCTTTGGAAGAGGAATGACAAACTTCAGGGTACTTTGGTAGCTACATGATATCCCTATATATTTTTAAGTGTCTTATAAATCTACTTTCTCATTTTTTTCTGAATTAGTCCAGATGAAGTATACCTCAGTTCTTAGTGAGATATTGATACAAAGGGATATTGAGTTAAAGATTCTTGGTCAGAAATTTTCTAGAGATGCTATGGAACTAAAGGTACTTCATTTTATGCTACAGCTATATGAGGTGTATGCTGACTAATGCGTGGAGTCTAAAGAAAAGGCTCAGATTTCTTGAGTCTAAGGATGGATAAACATATGGATGTATCATCTGAAAAGGTGTGGAAAGGCTTGAACTCTCAGATACTATACGTCTGAACTGGATTCTTCCATAGCCAGTCATATGTCATAGATTCCCTAGTTTCTAAATAAGAAACAAGCATTTTATGTTATTCATCAGAAAAAATCTACTAAATAGGAAGGATGTTAGGGTAAGATGCTTTTTTGTCATCTGTAACTTTCAAGCTGAAATGGATGGACCTAAAGGAATATCATCTAGACTAGGACCAGGACGAAATCCCTATGGTTTTTCTAGTTCTGGTTCTATTTGCTTAAATTAAATTCAGGCAAGAAGCATCTCCTCCCATACAAGTCCTCACCATTATTATCATAAAGATTTTCAAGATAGGATGCATAAAGTAAAAAATGTATCTACTTCCAAATTTATTTATCCAAGAAACATTAAAACATATGCTCAGAGGATTCTGCATTTTTGGTTTTCAGGGAACATATGTCTGATTTCTTCTTCAGGTTAGAACTTCAAAATTCATTGATTATTTCTAAAACTCAAAAATGAGAAATACTTTTCTTTCATTACTATGACTATTTCCTCAATTCTTCATGCCCTACATAAATCATTCTATTGGTTTCTATGGCAAAAAGTTCTTCTATCGACTCTTCTATACCCTAGTATTAATTTATTTTGTATCTTTATGCACTAGTAATTCATGTTTATCCAGAGACTGTTTTCATATACTAGCAACAGTAAAACCTGCAGGAAATGTGAAAATTAATGTTATATGGCCTGGGGAGATGGACCAGTCAGTAAAGTGCTTTCCACACAAGCATGACAACCTGAGTTTGAATCCCCAGCACCCACATAGTAAGCTCAATGTAATGATATACACTTGGAATTCCAACACTGGGAAGACAGAGAGGCTGACCCCTGAGGCTTTAGAGCTAGCTGGCCTTTATGTTCAGCATGAGATTGTCTCAAAAAGTCAAGAGGAGGTCCACTGTAGATGACATATCGAAACAGCCTCTGGCCTCTACATGCACCTGCATGTACATGGGCACATAAAGTACTTAAATACACACACACACACACACACACACACACACACACACACACACACACACACACACACACACACACAATGATGGCCAGATTCAGTATTCACAGAATTTGAGATTTTTTTTGAGCATTTTTAATGTTTAAGAATTTTTGATTATCTGCCACATGGTTTACTGCAGAATAAAAATACCTGGACAATCTTTCTTTTCTAGTATAATTTCATCATTCTAGAAGGTTCTCCAGAAGGATGAATGTTCTGAGTCTCTCCACTTGTTTTCCTAAAATTTCCCAAGAGCCCACAATCCATTCAATAGAAACTCTTCACTAGCATAGTCTAAGATTCTCTAAAATCCTTGCTTTAAATGTCAAAGATTTGTTAATTTTTACATAAAATGTTTCCTTAGCCCAATAGATTCCCCATACACACACCAGACTCAGTACAGGCTCAGTAGCGACCAGGATTTTGCCTTTTCCTCTTCTGAAGGAACAACTTAGGTAAGAAACAAATTCAACCTCTCTTTAGTAACAGGTTGTTCTGGTGACAACCAGTTGGGAGGATGGATTTCAACACTTCACTTCAGCTCCTGTTTTAAGGATCTGTGATATCGACAAATTCAGGAACCCATTACCCTCCTTTGTATAGAGTCATCTGGAACCTTGAAAAGACAGCTGCGGTGGTTTGGATGAAAATGTCCCTCATATACTCCTGTATTTTAATACTTTATCCCCAGCTGGTGGTGCTGTTTGAGAAGGTTGTGGAACCTTTAGGAGTCCTTGTTAGAGGTAGTTAGTGTCTCACATGGAGGAGAGTGTGTGTGTGTGTGGGGGGGCTTTGAAGTGTTACAGCCTGGCTCCATGTTCTCCTCCCTCTCTCTGGGCCCTTCACTCCCCCTGTTTCCTTCCCTCCTTTCCCCCTCTCTCTACTTCCTACGCTGCATTATAGTGTGGGCTTTGTTCTCCTGATTTAACTTCCCCACCATTAAACTTCCCTTTGTAAGGTGAAAATAAATTCTTTCCTCTTTTCAGTTTCTTCTGGCCAGGTATTTTGTCTCAGCAAGGAGAAAGTAACTGACACAGTATCCACTCATTTGCATAACTCCTGCTGGGATTTTCTTCTCAATTCCTTTCAGTCCATGAGTGTTTGACTTTCCTGCACATATGCTTTGTCTAATGATTCTGTAACCATGTGTTGGATTTTTTATCCCTTCAGATTGTTGAGATTGATCACAGATAGACAAAGATACCAGCTTCTCACACAAGCCATGATGATTGTGTTTTGAATGTAGAAACAAATGCATCCTGAAGCAAACTCATTTAAATGTATGTGGAGAGGTCATAAACTTCCAAAAGCTTGGGTCCCCCATATTTCCACACCCTTTCCAAGCTACAGTAGTCAATGTCTGTGCCCAATACCATTATATATATTTAAGTATCTAAATATTAAGTATTGTCATTCTGAGAAAGGTACATACTGTCATGAAATGTCTGCCTACTACAACTTGAAATGGATTTCATCTCTCCTAACCAGCAACTTCATGATTTTCTCTAGGTTACCATGTAAACCACATTAATATTTTTAATATTTCTTTTCACCAAAGATGGATTTGATTTTGGGGTAATATTACAAAAAATTAGTTTACAGTAGAATGCAGGGCCTTATTAGGTCCAAATTGTGGGTCCCAAATATAAGACTATGTTATCATTGCTGTTCCTGCCCCCCCTGCACTTTCTTTTAAGTGTCAGAGGCCTGAGGGTAATCCTGCCGAAGTGATACTCAGAGAAGGTAGCACTCAGAGAAGTATTCTGCATGAAGCTTGAGCTCTGCCGCTCAGCTGCAGAACTGAAATTGAACTTGATGCAAGTCTAGTAGAAATCAAATTTAATTGTATTTATCAGAAGGGACACATGAGAGATAAGATTGACATTTTTTTTTAAATTTGGATAAGCATGCTCTCTTAATGAAGTTTTTTACTAAAATTTCTGGGTATTTTGATTACCTATTGTTTTAATTTGAATGTGTGTCCCCCATAGACTCAGGTATTTTATTAAGCTTGTAACTTGGCTTTCTAGCCGCCTAGCTGGAGGAGGTATCATTGGGGGTAGATCCTGGGGTTCAGCCCTAAGGCTTGTTAGGGGGCAGATTTGATTTCCAGCCCAAAGGTATGCAAAGCAGTGTGAGCTCTGGCAGGGTCCCTGCAGCTTGCTGCCTGTTTGGTTAGTGTTGCTGCTCTTTGGTGTGTGTGCTGGTGCTGGTGTTTTGTAATCTTTCCCTGTGTTTGGATGTATGGAGGCAGCTTCTTTAACCACTGATAGAACTTCCCCCTGGATCTGTAAACTTGAACTAAACTCCTTCCTCCCATAAACTGTGTCTGGTTTGGATGTTTATCCCAACAATATGAAATTTACTATAACACCTACATTGAAAGGGATCTCATTGTCTTCTTACCAGAATACTTTTTAACAGTGTTTTCATGGAAATGTTGATTTATTCAAGGCTTCAAAAACCCAAGGTTCTATATACCTTAAGCCTTCTATGAAGTTTTGTAAGGTTTAAAGTATGTTTATTCATGTACATATTTAAATAACAGTTCAGCTCAACATTGAATTTGAAGGTCTCTCTGTATATTCAAAATCTTGCTTGATGTTAGTCTTGGTTCTTCATTGCCAATTAAATGTAACCAGTCAGATACTTGATTCTTTACAAGTCATCTACTCTTTCATTCTGGAAACTTTAAAATTTTTCTTTATCTTAGATATAACAAATATTTTCAGATTAATGTGCCTTTCCCTTATCTTGCCTATTTTATAGTGTTAAACACCTTTAACATGAGATCTGAAAAATTCTTAATTCTTGAACATTGTTGGTCATTTTTCCCTAGTATGGGTACTCCCCTTTATCAATGCATTTTCCCCTTTTCCTCTGTGAAACATTATTTTTAAAATAATGACCTTTTTACTTTTCAAATATTAATATTTTAATTACTATCTTCTATTTTTCTAGTTTTTTCTTTTATAGTTTTGTTTTCCTCTATTCTTTGTACTATAGAAACTCTCTAGTGTTCATTTTCTTGCTCTCTCTCTAAATATACATATAATGTATATATTATATATAATGCAACATATAATGCAATTCTTGAATTCTTTAATTTCACTCAAATTTTTTGAGCCATATGTGTTTACTATGCTAATTTAAATAGCTGTCAGTTTTTCTTCATTGGCTATAACTTGCCCATTTGTCATAGAACAAGGGCTAGCCATGCGTCTGTTTGTTCATTGGTTGGTTTTCTATTAGGTCATATCCCCCAGGAATATCTAGGACTCTGCTAGTTTGCATGAGAAGTATGAGCCTTGGGCTCTTGAATTCCTTGCTTGGCCTAGATTAGAGAAGGTGGGTGTAAAAGGAAATGTGCCAGACGATGAGTCCATGGAATCACAACCTGAATTCAATTAAGTTTGATTTGCCGCTGTGGGAGGCTTTGTCTCTCAAACACTATGACCCAACATTGTGATTTAACAAGACTCGCTCCCTCGTTATAATCCTCCACTGCGTGGAGGTTGGCTGGTAGGTCTGCTGAAGGGATTTGCTGGGTCTTCTTCCATGTGTGTTTCCTAGTCTCAGAAAGAGACTTCCTCTCTACAAGCATCACACATGCCATCCCGGACATACACTGCCACTCTCTGCTTGGTGACTTGTGGACCGCTATGGTGACTCACAAATCACTATGGAAAGCAAAACATAAAACTAACAGCAATTTTCTAGCCTGTCCCCATGTGTAACCTTCATTAGATTTCATGCTAACTAATAACATGTCTTCCAAACTAGGATGCAGCAAACTAGTTTTTTGGTATTTTTTTTCAATTACATTTTCCTAAAGTAAACTATATGCCCAAGAGTTATGTAGAGTAATTGAAGATAATTTCATAACTTGCAAGGACTGATAGTAAAGAAATGGGATATAATTTTCAATTTTGCCTGGTCTCTAGATACCATTCTACATTAACACTGTTTTCGGTCAGATGACAGATCAAAAATGAGTATTTATCTAGCTGAGAGTCACTTTTGTTCTGCTTGGATACCTGAGTAAACATACTACTAGTGACCAAATGCCATGTAAATAACCACTATCCCGAGGTCAGTGGAACGCAAGCATAGATTGGAGGAGTTGCAGTTGTGCATAAGAATGATATATCCATGTGTAACGTACACAATTTATGGGATCCTTAAGAGAGCCCTTTGGCGTAGCGATTGTGAACTCCTTTAAAGATAATAAAAGCAAGTTTCAGACACATAATGTACCCTGTTGTGTACACAGAGCTAGCACAGGTGTGAGACCTAGGATACAAACAGACAATTCTGATGTCAAAGCTATTGCTTTCAGGATCCTGCCAGAGTCCCTAACAGGAAAGAAAATCATCTCAATCGTTTGGTGGCATGAGTGGAAAGACAAGGAACATAAACACAATTACTTATTATTTATATCAAATGAAATAAACAGACACGTTGGACAGGGAGGGTCTGCACTATCGTGACTGTGATTATTATGTCTTGCATGTGCGTGTGCTGAACACATTAGAGTGTGTAAGTGATCAGGGCTCATGACTGGCCTGGGTAGTAAGATACAACAGGACAGTGATGGGTGCAGGGCCTTCTCCGAGAATGAAAGTTACTCTAACTCCAAATAAATAGGGCAATAGAAATTGAATGTAAGAAGACAAAGTGTTTTAGATAAAATAATAGACATAGGTAGGGGAACTGAGCTGTGCAATTTATTTTCAGTGCAGTCAGAGAAATTCAGCATTACAAAGCTTCATGAGCAATGTTAACGGGGTGTCAGACGTCTAGTCTGTTCATCTGATTGCAGCGAGCATCCCGCTGTGGATGTGGAATGAGAATGACTGAATTTCCAGAGGAATAGCTCATAAAGAAGCATACAGTTATAGCCTCACATGAAAAGTAATGCATGGCACAAAAGATAACGAAGGAGAGTACAATACGATCTGCACGCATTCCTGGGTTTATAGCCAATCAAGTCGAGTATTAAAATCTGTGCACACTTAATTAAATGTCTCATGTTGAGTAGTGTGATGAATAAGGGTCATGAAATGGGTAGTGCTGAGAGCTGAACGTCAAACACATGAGATTCCATTTCAAACACCATCTATGAGTCACTGTTGAGATCCAGACAGCAGGAATACGTTTCTGCCCACATTTCACCTAGAGGAGTCCTCAACAAAAAAACTATGTTACTACCTTTTCTTCTTAAATCTTTTATGCACACAGGAAAAAATAACCTGGTTTCTTGCATATGGGGAGAAAAATAGGAACTGGATTCCTGACTTCATCAGAAGGTGCAGAATGTCATTTTTATCTTTCAAACTCTTACCTGTCAGCAAATAAGACTTTTCTAAGTCTTTTTCTAAGTATGTGTCTCTGTTCAAAAAGTAAATATACATGTAAAACTTATATGTTAAAGAATTGGGAAGCCATTCCTGGTAACTATTATTTCTCTCTGTGAAGAATGACAGGGAGAGAATGTGATAATTCATCCGTTAGAAGTCCATCACTTCCATTTTTTAAATAGCTTGGCCAATGCAAATCATGTGTGATGAATATTTAAATTCAAACATAAAGGCTTCCTAAAAGCTGAGTAAATGCACAATTCTCCATTAGTCTCTCATTGAAATGTTCAAGACTCATTAAACCTACAAGACTCACTTATGGGAGGGATGCTGCTTGAAAGAAATTGCAATGGTTTGATTTTTTAATTTACACATGGCTGAGTTCATGTTCTTCAAGAATTTTTCACCAAATTTAGAAGTTAACACATTCCCATGAAGAGATTCTTGGCATTCTACAATAATTTGGGGAAAGTGCTTCATAAGTAGGGCATTCAGGAATCAAACGTAGAATCAAAATTATGTGATAAAAGTTACTTAGTACTCAAATTGTGGAGGACAATGAAATAGTGGCTGTGGGTGAGATAAAGAAAGAGAAGGAAAACCTGCATTTTCCCCATTTCTCACGGCCACAAGTGCACTTTCTCAGCTATTATGTAAATATCCAAATTGTGGTAAGTGCTTTTAGAAATAAAATCTTTTCTCCTCTAAAGGCAAAGAAGAATCCCTTTCTCCAGTAAAGCACTTGACAATTTTCAAAGCACTTTTCTATTCATGATCTCACTTCATATTCACAGCAGACCTATAAACTAAGTAGGGCAGGTGTTACTACATACATACGTTTTCCACCTTAGAAACTGAGGTGTAAAATGATTACAACTTTTCTGAAGACACAGCTAACAAGTGCTAAAAATAGAGACTAGATTAAAAGTGTTCTTACTTGTAACATGTCATTTTACAACAGTTTATTAAGGAGCCAAGCTTACTTTATAGAAGAAGGAAAGGAAAGGAAAGGAGACAGAGAAGAAGGTTCAGGTTCAGAGAACATTATGAAAGGCTAATGGTCAACTTTCCTGGTATCAAATTCATGTCATATTGTACAACTTTGACTGTTAGAGTGTTTGGGTCCCAGACAGACTTATGTCCCATCACATTTAAAAAGCTGTTTCAGATGAATTGACAATTGACTCTACTTAGGACTCATCTGCATTGACAGTAAATGTTCTAAAAATACTTTTATTTAGTAATTTGCAAGGAGACAGACACAGAGAGAGATGGAGAGAGGAGAGATTGAGATAGATAGATAGATAGATAGAGAGAGAGAGAGAGAGAGAGAGAGAGAGAGAGAGAGAGAGAGAGAGAGAGAGAATAAGGATGGGCACACCAGGACGTAGTGCCACTGCAAACGAACTCCAGACACATGTGCCGCTTTGTGTATCTGGCTTTATGTGGGCACTTGGGGAAGCAAACTCTGGCCTTCAGGCTTTGCAAGTAAGTGCTTCTAACTGCAAAGCCATCTCTCTAGCCCTGACTAGTAATGGCAATTGTAACTATTCCCTTACTGGCCATATGCCTTTGTATTCTTCTGATGGAATGGTATATCCTGTAGGTTATATGCTTCTTGCAAGGAGGTAGCAGAAAAAGGGTTCATCTTTCCAACCACTGGCAGTATGAATGACAAAATGCTTTTGACCAAAAGCAAAACATAGTTTATTTAATTTTATCCTGATCTTTTAAGTTTCCTAGCTATACATCTTTTACTAATTTCTTTTTTTTTTCTTTTTGGTTTTTTGAGGTAGGGTCTCCCTCTAGCCCAGGCTGACCTGGAATTCACTATGTAGTCTCAGAGTGGCCTTGAACTCATGGCGATCCTCCTACCTCTGCCTCCCAAGTGCTGGGATTAAAGGCATGCGCCACCACGCCCGGCTATAATTTCTTTTTTTTTTCTTTTTGGTCATCTTTTACTAATTAATACAAGCCCTGGAGCTATGTTGTCAAATATATGGAAGCCATTGGACACATGTGCCTATAATATGTACAGAGGTTTATTGAATTATAATCAACACAATTGCAGTAAAATATACAATCTGATAGAAAGTTTGGACTTTTATATGCCACTTGTGATATCATCACCACTATTGTAATAATGAGGATATTCCCTTTTCATGAAAGCTTTGTCATGTCCAATGTAACCTCCCCTTTCTACTTCTTACACCAGAAAAGCCCTCGTCTGCTGGCATTGAAGATTAGTTCACACTTTCTAGGGTTCAATAAAATTTATGTCAAATAGTATGTACTCTTTTGTTGTTATTTTTGTTTATGTTTGGGGTGGTTCTTTCAGTGTAATTACTTCGACAGTCACATTTTTATTTGTATCATAGTTTATTTCTTGTGTTTGAATTCCACATCATTGTGTGGGTGTATGACAACCACTTTGCTCCTGGACTATTTCCAGTTTGGGGCCATTACATATAATACTGTTGTGAATATTCTTCTTTATGTCTCTGTATAGTCACATGCTTTTATTTCTTTTGGATAGTTATCTAGAAGTAGGATGTTTGGATTATTTTGTAACTTATATGCTTCAGTGTTTCATCAAATCCAATATTTTCCCCACTAGGGTGTTGATGACTTTGAAGATGAGAACAAAAAATAAGATTGTATTCATCTCTTGATACATTTCTTAAGTTGTTAATGAGAAGTGTTTGGTATTACATGCATCTTTGGCATTTATGAAGTTGATCATGTACTTTTTTGCTCTATAGACTATTAGTAAAAAGAATTATCTTAAAAGATACACATACTGAACCCTCCTTACATTCTTGGAAAATTTTTTCTTAATCATGACTTTTTAAACGTTTTGCTGGATTCTGCTTTTTGATGTTACAATTAATATTTTGCATACATACTCAAGTAATAGGAGTAGTGGAAGAATGGGAATTTTGTACTTATAAGAGTTTAATGTTAATATGCCTTCTCATAACAGAAGATTGATAGTTTTACCCCCCTCCTTATATCATGCTAAATGTCAACTCTATGAAGACTAGTAGAAAGAAGTGAGAGGTTATGAATGAGGGGTAAGGGATGGGGGAGGGGAATGGCTTAAGCATGAGGTTAAACCAAATTAGGTTCAAAAACATAAGATCCTCAAGAGCATACTGTAACCTATTGAGCAAGTAGTGGGCGTCAACTGGCAAGAGGGGCCATGAGTAGTAGGGGAGAGAGTCTAAGCTTGTGAATAATTGAGCAGTCTGACAAATTTTATCTATGATAATTTTATATAAATAATCTTAACCACCAGAGAAGTGTTCGTCTTTACTATCCAGAGTATTCACAATTTCAGTTTTGACTTTCTTCAGCCCTAAAGAATATTTAAATAGAGTACCCTTAATGTATAAGAACTTAATGTTTAAAGGATATTTTGAATTTAAAATTACATTAGACTAGGATTAAAGACTCTAGATGAAATTTTCGTCTTTCAGCAATGTTTAATTTATGAGCAGGATATTAATGATTATTATAAAATGTCTTAGATATGAAAAACTTTCCTTCCTCTAATAAATGCAGTGTTGTACATATTGTATAGCCATGTATATTCACATATAAATGCAGTTTGTATGATAGATTATTTTGTCTCTGTACCCTGGTTTTTCTTGTCTGTTAAATCTGTGCCATTCTTGAATGTGGTGCAATATAATCTTTCCCCATAATTGTATTTTATCTGTATTCTAATACTTTGCATTATATTTTAGCTGTTATCTTCTTGGTGCATGGAACAGTGTGACTTTTATATCTTCTTCATAATTTTTCCTTTTATTGTTATATCAGAACTCTCTTCAGTTCTTGTCATTTTTTGTTCTACTCTCTTTCATATCTTGTCTAATAGCCCTACTTTGGTTTTTTGTATTTTCCAAGGATCTTGTTTCTATCTTTCATTTTCAAACCTTTTTTTCAAACCCATTAACATAAGCATTCTTGCCATCACTGATAGCCAAGTGTTAATGTTTCACTCAATCTGAGTTTTGCCTACCTGCAGGCAAGTAGGGAAACAAATACCATACTATCTGGTGTTTACTATTCAATGTACTTTGCTGTATTTTCATTTTACCTATTCTAGATATTGCTTCATCACTTTTCCTGATTAAATACTGGTTTTAATTAACTTATGATCTTTCTATTCATGTGACTACTTTCCTCAGTTTCTCTGAATATTTACAGATAGACATTTATCTACAAAATATAAGAAATTATTTTTCTTTTTATAACAGGGCCTCTTCTCCTACACGAACCTTTGTAATGCTTTAAATTTTCCCCTGGTCCTGATATCTTATAAGTTCTGAGTTTTGCTAAAATATTTTAGTACTATTATATACCTATAGAATTATATTTTTCTTTATGGTATGTCATTTCTATTTTATAAATCTATATTTTAAAAACATTTTCATTAGTATATATATATATATATATATATATATATATATATATATATATATATATATATATATATATATATATATATATAAGCAAGATGCTCAGTATCACATGTTATTAGAGAAAATCCCTTAATACCAGAATAACACACCCCTTTATGCATTAGATATTCTCTCCCCACCATGGCTCTTACAATCTTTCCGCCCCCTCTTCCACTCATTTCCCTGAGTCATGGTGGGTGAGTTTTAAGTCTGCTTTATTGTTGAGATCTTAAGTGTCTCTGGACTTCTGCTTTGGGTTGGGTTGGGTATTGTTGGTGTCTGTCTCTGACCTTTCATGGGTTATCCAACTTGCTGTGATGATTGGTCTCCTATTTATCTCATCACTTTCTCATAGGTTTCATTTGGGCCCTGTGTGATAGGCCAGGGTGGTTTGTCTCCTGCCGGGATGTCAGCTATCATCCCATGGCTTGCTCGTGGAATTGGGTTGTCCCTGGCTCTCTCACTGCCTTCTGAAAACTACGAACAGAATCTTCATCAGAGAGCGAGATCAATATAGGTTAAAGTAGACACACATTGCTAGTTTGGCAAGATTCTAATGGGTATAGCCTCTCCATAGCTCTCTGTTAGTGGGACTTTCCCCTGGAGCCTGGGTTCTTGGTCTCTGTAGGATTTTGCCACAGATCCCAGTTCCAGTTAAAGGTTCCTAGTCACTGAACAGATCTCTTAGCCAGTCAGTGAGCGGCTGATTACCCTCCTAGGTTTAGTGCCACCATTGCACAGATGAGCATTTCTTGACTTGCTGGTCTCTTCCATATAGCAGTGTGTTCAGCATTCTTGTTATAACTGTCTATATTGTAATCAGTGGTCTCTGCTTTCTCCACATATCACTAACCAATTTCCCCTGGCAGCTCATGCAACACCTTCCAGTGCTACACATGCTGCCATCTAGGAGCTGGTTACCATCTGTATCTATCAGGATCTCTTGGTATTGTTTGATGACACTGTGATTTTTTTCACCAATAGGGTCTTACCTTAGGCCTTGGACAGGTTTTCAAGAGCTTTGTCAGAAGTCTCTCATTCTGGGGACCTAGTGGGTCTCTTTGATTAACAGCTCAGTGTGGGAAGGAACCAATCACTGGGACAGGGAGACTTAGGCCTGAGCAATTATTCTTGAGGTTAGGCTTCCTCCCTTTCTATTCATGACCCCTCTTACCAGGTGGTGGCCACAGCTTCCTCAGGAGTTTACAGTATGAAAGTTAGGATTTTATGGTGTTGATTCATCAGTAGTTTACTTTATTGTATGGGTCCCCCCACCCTCATCCCCCCTCTTCTTTCCATCCCCTTTTACAGCCTCTCAGTTCATTGGCAGGTTTTCTTAATGTTCAGCTTAACTAGGTTAAGGACCACATATGAGGGAGAATATGCAGCACTTGACACTCTTCATATGTGAAGTCACAAAGACTGATGTGCTCCAAGTTCTTCCACTTTTCTTTAAATTTCATTATGTCTTTTTTTCTTTTCAGCTGCGTAGAATCCCATAGTGAATATGTACCACAATGGTTGCACCAGGGCCTCCAGGAACTGCAAAGGAACTCCAGACACACTGGGGAATCAAACTTGGTCCTTCTGATTTGCAGGCAAATGCCTTAACCGATAAGCCATCTCTCCAGCCCTCAATTTTCCTTTTTGATAAGATTTACTTTGTGTTCTAACTGAGAGAAAATTCCATGTTCTGCTGAAATGAAAGTTTGTATTTTATTTATTTGGAGAGAGAGAGAGAGAGAGAGAGAGAGAGAGAGAGAGAGAGAGAGAGAGAGAGAGAGAGAGAGAGAGAAGAGGTGAGGAGAGGAGAGGAGAGGAGAGAGAAGAGCATGCCAGAGCCTCTTGCAAGTGCAAATGAACTCCAGATGCATGCACTCCTTTTTGCATCTGGCTTCATGTGGGCTCTGGGAAATAGAAGCCAGTCCAGCAGGTTTTGCAACCAAGTGCCTTTAACTGCTGAACCATTTCCCCAGACCAATGTGGGATCTTTTTTTTTTCTTCTGCTGTTTTGTTGAAAATACTTTAGACTGAAATTCTTCTTGCTCTATGCCCAGGATTCTTAGATTTGACCTCTTCATAGTCTCACAAATTTCTTCAAAGTTCCACTTTTACTTTCTGATTAATTTATCTTTCTCTTTTTGGGAATATTCCAATTTCTCCACTTTATCTTCAAGCTCAGAGAGTCTGCCCTCTCCTTGATCTATTCTGTTGTTGAGGCTATCTGTGGAGGTTTTTATTTGACTTATTGTGATTTTCTTTTCTAGTGTTTCAGATTGGCTTTCCCTCAGTATTTCTATTTGCTTATGGATATGGCATACCAACCTTAGTTCATTCTGGTGATTTCCTGTGTTCCTTTGGGATTCCTTCAGGTTTGTTTCATTCTTCTTTGATTCCTTTAATTTCTTTGAATATATTTATAGTCATTTTTTGAAATCTCTGTCTGGCATTTCATCTATTTCATTCCATTGGAGGCCATTGCTATAGAATTCATAATTTTTGAATGTTTTGTTGCTTTGATAATTTTTTTAGCTTTCTCATGTTGCTGCATTGAGAATTTCATACCACTGGTTATTTAATTACGTGTGTAGTCTGTTTATCAGCTGTATTCTTTGACATGTAGTTCAGAAGTTATATCATCAGTCTTAGAGCTCAAGGTGCCTCGTGGCATCTTATATTTACTCCCAGAGTAGAACTGCCAGCTCAGGATGACCAAAGCTGGTGGATATGCAGTTCTGGTGCCTGGAAGGTTCAAGGTCAGTGAGCAAGCGATGTCTTATCTGGAGAGAACCTTCTCTGCTTTTACACCATGCCCTATTGCTGTGTGCTAAAACCCTTATATGGAGGCCAAAATAAGATGCTGAACCTAGAAACCATTATTGGAATGGTGAAATTATGCACCAAAGGCCAGCAGCACTGAGCTCAGGAAATCCCTCAGTGAGGTCCCTGGAGCAAATCACCTAGGCTGCTGCTGACATTTATCCATAGGCACATGGTACCCAGTAGATACCAAGAAGTCACAGAGAAAGTGTGTGCTCGTGACCAGCTCACAGAAGCTTTACTGAATCTATCATTTTACTCACCATGCAGTGCACTCCACTGAAAGAAAGAGTCATATAAAAGACAGTTATCCATGTGCTGGCCAAGTATGAGAAAGCAGGAAACCAAGTCTCAAATCTGGATTGAGATTCTTCTTGTGGTTTTCTTCTGTAGGCATTTCCTTTTATGCATGTTTGATTAATATATTCTCTAATGTGTAGATTTGTAACAATGTTTCTGTCAGGTAACTTTTAATTCAATGGACTGTAGATAACGGTGATGTTTTCCAATATGCTTTAACAATCAGTTTTCTCTAACTACTCCCCTCCCCACACAGACACTCCAAGGTTCAAGGTGCAGAGCTACTCCACTCTGTTGTTAGAGCATTCATAGCCATTTTGAAATCAATGGTAATTTCACTCACAAAAAGGCACCAGGTTGGATTTATCCGATGAGCTATGTTTATGAATCCTTGCTTTAATTTTCTTGCAAATAATTTATTATTTTAAAAAATTTTTTGGGCTGAGGCTATAGCTCAGATGCTAAGACTTAAGGAATACACACACACACACACACACACACACACACACACACACACACACAGGGTTCAGTCCCAGCAAAAGAAAATATGTTTTTGAAAAATATTTTCTTCTTAATATGACTTAGATTATTGATAAAATATGCCAAGACATGTTCATATTTCTTTATAGTTGCTTTTAAATTTAGTGGTATTCCAAAATGAGAAATGAATTTTTTCTTCAGTCCAGAAAAGTGTCTCTTTTGTACCTTGTATTTCTCGTTTCTCATCTTTCTGTTTCTTTTCTTCATATATATATATATATAAATATATATATATTTTATCCACCTACCTTCTCCTTCATGTCTCATATTAGTTATTCACAGTAAGTTTATGTTATACAATGAAAAAAATTAATAAAAACCTCCAGTGGCATAACACACACACACCACACATGCACACACCACACACACACACACACACACACACACACACACACACACACACACACTTCTGCTCCCAAGTCTTCAGTTGAGCTGTGTGGGCTCAGCTGAGAGCTCCTTTCATGTCACTGATGAATGCCTTATGGTCAGTGCTGACTTCACTTGTCTGGGATGACCTCAGTCACAATTTACCAATTTGCTAATCCAGGGGGGAATAAAGTCAACTTTGAAGAGAAGAAAACGTCAGCATTCAGGTCCCTTACTTCAAAGAGTCCGCATTCTTCCTGCTGTCCCAATACAGATCACCTGACCCAATGTCAATGTTGGTCATCTCTCCAACAATTGCAGCTGAACGGACAGCAGTTTCAGCCCAAAGATCTCATTTCTTTCTGTGTCATCTCCATCTGCTCACACCCATTCACGTCTGTGCAATGCAACCCTGCACAGGTTCTCAGGGCACAGGCAGGCAGAAACAGCAAGTCTCTCACACACACTGCTTGAGACCAGTCCTAGCATGGTCCCCTCTTCAGCACCATAAGCCAAATCTCAGAGTCCATAGTTCTCACTGCATTCAGGTCTTTCAACTCTGACCCGAATGGTCCATGAAGCTGTGCTTATAGCACTGCAAGGCATGCCATAGGCCAAGGTTCCAAATTATTTCACATTCCCCCTGCAAATCAGCTCCCAAAGACTAGAGACATAGATTCAGCAGTAACAAACCCACTTCTTGGAACCAGTTTAACTATTGCAGTCATTTTCTCCTTGCTGCGACAACCAGAAAAATCTTGTAGCAGGAAAAGGGTTTATTTTGGCTTACAGACTCCCTGGAAGCTCCACGATGGCAGGAATAATAATGACTTGAGCAGAGGCCTCCTTGAAAGCATCAGGTGGACAACAGCAGCAGGAGAGTGTGCCAAACACTGGCAAAGGGAAGCTGGCTAGAACCCCCATAAGCTCACCTCCAACCACACACCTCCAACAAGGTTCCAATACCCAAACTGCCATCATCTGGGGATTGAGCATTTGGAACACATATGTTTATGGAGGGCACTTGGATCAAAGCATCACACTAGTGCTTTGCATCATATGATGCATTTCCTACAGAGAGAATTCTCACAGTAAAAGTGTAAGAACAAAAGAACAAACGTAAACACCAACACTCCTTAAGAACTTGTCTTCATTTCCTACAGAGAGAATTCTCACAGTAAAAGTGTAAGAACAAAAGAACAAATGTAAACACCAACACTCCTTAAGAACTTGTCTTCAAATCGATACATCATAACTTCTGTCTCATTCTATGGCCAGTGCAACACAGTAGGCTAGTCTAGACTCTAGGAGTGACCAAGTGAATGCTGGGAGGAGGAAACTTGTATGGTAAATGCTTTATATGCTTAATGAAAAAAAGGAGATAGGGGAGATGACTTTAAGTTCTTCTAGTCTATGCCTAGAATATAAATCATCAACCCCAAACTACTAAAAGGCTTTGTACTTGTTTTGTTTTTAAATGATTATCATTAAAGCTTTCTTTTATTGCTTGAAGTTCAAGAACACACCTGGCTCCTAACGCAGTGTTTTCTTTTAAGCTGTCTGTTCTGGATGCTATAATTGTTTCTTTTATTTATTTTTTCTCAAGTTATTGGTTATTTTGTTTTTTTATTTTTAAATTTTCCTCATGCATAATTGTATTCATGCTCCATAATAAAATTCAAAGTCTAGAAAGGAAATTTGTTGAGTGGTACAAAGAGATAACAATAGTTATAATGTTTATTCAGAAGTGATCTGCCATTTTGTAATTGGATTGTTTTCTGCCAAGATCAAATACTCTGTGTGTTCTTGGGAGCATTGGTCTCAGTTCTTCTTTGTGAATTGGAAAGTTCAATTCCTAATTGGGAGTGTTTATTCCAGATTTCCATGTGCCATAGTGTTTGAGTCTTAGTTCATTGAGTCCCTAATAATACTAATGAATGCAAATAAGTTAGGAGATTTTTGTAACAAACAAATAAAACCAACTCCTTTAAGACTACTTATTTTCTTTTTTGAAAACTAGAAGTCCATGCACAATTGAATTTTCTCCAAAACTATTTCCCCTAAATAAGAAATAAAAAAGAAAGAAGATGAAAGCAGGATAGAAAGAAAAAAACATAAGGAGAAAAGGAAAGAAATCAACTAAAATCACATTGCCACAGAAAAATGCATGGACAAATGTGAATGATACAACCTCCTGGCAATCCACAAAGTTCATGGATACACAGTGATGCTCGTGGATCTGAATGTAAAATGTTCTCCATGGTTTGAGGGCTGTAATGAAGGCTTCTGCTTGGTTCCCCATCTGGTGGACCTTTCTGGAGATGGTGTGTCTCTAGGGCAGGCCTTGGGATTTAAAGTCCAGCCCACCTGTCAGTGCTCTCTAATTCAGACTGCTCCTTCCCACCTGCTGTGTAGCAAGATGTGATGACCCCAGATGCCTGTTCTGCCATGCTTTCTCTGCAATTATGCAGTTTCACCTCAACACTGGAAGCCAAAATAAACCTTTTCCTTCCACAACTTTCTATATTCACACATCATATGCTATCTCAAAGAAAATGAAAACAAAAAGTGATGAAGATCAAGACAGAAAATGAAGCCGAAAGCAAAATCCTACAAACTGAAAATTATTGCTTAGTATTTATTGCTTCAAAATGCTATCTTAATTGAACATGGTAGCTAATATACTTTGGCTAATCAATGAACACAAATTAATTTCAACATAAGTTTTTTTAGCTACTTAAAGATCTTAGAAATTATCTTGGAAATCTAACTGGCAGATTAAATTTTTAACAGTATAATTAATTTGATCACGTACACATTTATATTTTTCATGATCATAAACTTTAAGTAGAAGTCATCTTAACATATTTGATAAATAAACCTCTTTCCATTTAAGAATAAAGATCATATATTTAGTGCTAACAGATCAGAGACACATAGTTGCTTTTATTAATTCAAAATCAGTCATCTTATTTACTGTGATTTGCCTTATAAGAATCTCAATTTATGAAACATTTTTCAGTTAGATTCTTTTGTTGTCATTTTTTTCCAGTACTGAGGAATGAACCCAAATCCTTATACATGTGCACATGCTAAGTCATTTTAATACTAAGTATTGTCCCATCTATTGAGGTAGTGCTTATAAAACTACTGAATCATCTAGGATACTAAAAATACTAAAAAAATTAATTTCTTTATGGCATGGGTTTAGAGACATTCAGTATGTATAAGCTTCTGTAATAAAGAAATTAATCTTGTGGATAGCAGTCTCTGGTTGTACACTAGAATCTAGCCTTCCTTTCCTGATGGGCTACTCTCTGACATTCAGACTTTTTTACCTAGTTCATTGTTACTCTGTTCCATAGGATAAACCTCCTACTGACATGTTTTCTCTTGATGAAGCCTGACAGTTACTGTCTGTTTTTTATAATGAAAACACTTCCTTGGCTTGCATAAATTTTCAATAATGGTTAATATGTTAGTGAGCTTTCCATTGTTCTGATAAAATATCTGAGTAACATCAGCCTAAAGATAAATGCCTATTTTGGCTCACAGTTTCAAAGGTTTTAAGCTCAGTTGCTCTGAGGAGGATAGCAAGGCAGAACACTATGGTGGATGGTAGAAGTGTGTGACAGTCTCATGGCATCCAAGAAGCAATTAATGGATTATTAATGGATTCAATTAATGGATTATTAATGGATTCACTCATTTATGAGGCCAGAACTCTTATCTCAGTCACCTCCCAAAGCTGTTGTCCCCAACCTGAACTCTGCTTCATTCAACACATGAGCTTTGTGCAAGGTGGGGGGAGATATTTACAATCCAAAGCATAACAGGAAATCATTTTTTTCTACATACTTTTATGTTAGAAACTCCTTGAGATACAATATGGGTGTTAATCTAGTAACATTTTTAAATAGGTAGGACTTTTCAAACACAGAAAACATTGCTACAGGAAACATTCTCAAATTAATATTTGGGTTACCATACAAAAAGTAATTTATGACATTAAAACAAAGAAATGGCTACAAAGTTTTCATTTTCTTTTATATTTAGTTTATTTGGGGCTAGCATAATTGTCCAGTTCATTATATTTATTGTTTGCATTTTCTTATAGTTCTTCAGACTTCTTAGAAAATCAAGAACCCAGGGAATAATATTTAACACATTTGTTCTCTAGCTATAGTTTCTTTTGAGATACCTCATAAAGTTTACTGCTGTGGTTTGAATGTAAAAATGTCCCTAATAAGCTCTGACTGGGAAGGTTATGGAACATTTAGGAGGTGGAGCGAGAGGAAGTGGATCACTGGAGGTAGGAATTGAGGTTTTTTTTTTTAACGTTTTTATTGGCTTAAAATTATATATATTAACAAAACAATATGCTCAGTATCATAAATTATTAGAGAGAACCATTGAAACTAGGATGGCATTCCCTTTTATGCATTATTCTCCCCCAATGACTTTTACTTTCTGTCTCCTCTTCAACAAATTTCCCTGAGTCATAGTAGGTGAGTTTAAATTTTGCATAGTTATTAGGTTTTAAGAGTCTGTAAAGAGCAGACACGCCACGTCCCTCGGGTAACAAGGGTCAGGGTTTTCAGCAGGGATCCAGGTCATGGACATAAGCTGCAGTCACACTCTGAGCCGCAGATACCTCCCAGCACACGATTCTCACCAGTGGAAGCTTCCATCGAGGACCGTGCTCGCCAGAGGCAGTGAGTTGTCACGAACTGGCAAGCCCGGCCAGAGCAGCCTCAGCCTGCCGGCTGACAGAGGCTTTTCCTCAGCCTCTGCCGGCTTCCCTCGGGTTCCCTC